>SEYY01022057.1:12500-34878 GCA_009176605.1 Armadillidium nasatum | reverse complement strand
ATAATAATAATAATAATAATAAAATAATAATATTTCAATTCAATAAAAATTTGCAAACATTTTTCTAATTCTGCGTGCATACGATATTACTGATCTTTCAATTTTTAAATTATGCGGAATAACTTCCGAATAATTTAAAAAATGAATGATCAGTAATATCGTAAACTATAGCGACATTGTAACTACCTCTTGGACTGTAAATTAAGTGAGGGTGAATGTGTGAAAAATATATCTTTCATAGAACATACAATGAAATGGATTTTGCTAATTTTACAAGGGTATTCATATACCATGAGAGTTAATTTAAAATGTTTTTGTGCTCTTTAAAGGTTAATTTTTCGTGTATTATGTCTCTAATTATTTATTTACCCAGGTTAGTTAAATATCGTTTGTTTTAATTTTAAAATTATTTTCCATGCTTTTGTTTCTTATTAAAATGCAAGATGTTTTTTTTCAAGTTCAATGATAGCTTGTTTATGTCCATTCACGCCATGATGTTTGATAATGTACATTTCAGATTCAGCCAATCACAGTTCAATTAAGCCCCGCTCAATGTTTTTATTTTCTTTTTATTCAAAATAGAGCTTTTATGACATGATTTCCATTTTATATAAATATTTATTTCCAGCCTAATAGGAACGAACTTCTATTCACGACTGTACTTTCAACTTTTGAGGGGAGAGTTCCAAGTTTTTTTTGTCATTGATCAATATAGATTTATGATCTGCGAACGAGACAGAGAAGGAATTATGAAATTTGATTTTAAGTCGTTAGTAAATATTGAAATGAGAAGTAATGTTAATATGAATCCCTGTGGAAAACACTAATTTTTATTTGTTGTGTATTAGAAAGTGTTTCACGTCAACTTTACAAATTGATTTCTCTCTTTATTAAAATTTATTAATCACTGTAAGTCTATGCAGTCGAAGAATTATTATATATTATTATTATTTATTATTATTATTATTATTATTATTTATTATTATTTATTATTATTATTATTATTATTATTATTATATTATTATTATTATTATTATTATTATATATTATTATTATTATTATTATTTATTATTATTATTATTATTATTTATTATTTTATTATTATTTATTATTATTATTATTATTATTATTATTATTATTATTATTATTTTATTATTATTATTATTATTATTATTATTATTATTATTATTATTATTATTATTATTATTATTATTATTATTATTATTATTATTATTATTATTATTATATAGTTTGGTAATTAGAATATCAAGATCTATTGCATCAATCCTTTAGTAAAATCTGGGAACAAGTCTTTATTTTGCAAGTTTATGTATTGTTCTTCACTTTACTTAATTAAATGAGTCGAAAACTGATCGCCCCTTTTTTTAAAGCTTAACTGGAAGTCAATAATTAATGCGTTTGTTGTGAAATATTTGGTTAGCTGCTTAAATGCTATTTTCTTTAATTAATACTTTGATAATCGAGCGTGTGATAGATATTACTCTGCAATTTTCAGGGAGGGAGAGGTCGTCTTTTTTGAGGATAAGGATAACTGGGAATGTTTTAAGGGTATCAGGAAACACGTCTGAGAAGAGTGAAGCGCTGAACAATAATACTAGTGGAGTGGAAATAATGTCTGACACGAGATTGTATTTGTGGTTTGTGATGCTAAAAATATCCCATTTCTTATTTTTCAAATTATCAATAATATTTTTGAGCATTTAGATACGTGATATTTTCAAATGAGAATCGTAATTTTGCTTTGAAGCAAGAATATTCAAAGTTGGTTTGACTTCTTCGTTTATTTGCAAATATATTAATTTCATTATATTAATATTAAATATATTAATATTAAATATATTAATTACAACTAACTGAATCTCCGATTTTATTCTGGTCCATTGAAACTTCATCGTTGATATTTAATTCGTTTATAGTGTAGGTATTCTCTTTATTTTTATTGATTAAATTATTTATAAGGCTCCAGGATACTTTTAGGGTAATGTTTGTTTGTTTATTATCAATATAATATACTCTTTTCGCATTTTTCAATGCATTTCTTTGATTGTTATACTTTTTGTAAAATTAAAAAGGGATAATTCCTTGTTTGTAGCTACGAAAAAGTTTGACCTTTTTGGTTAATGTTTTACTCAACAATTTTCATTTATTTTCAATTTAGTGTTAGTCAATAATATGTGTCCTAAAACCTTTAAATATTTAATATTATTAATGGCCATGCAACTATTATTATTATTATTATTATTATTATTATTATTATTATTATTATTAATTATTATTGTTACTTTTATAATAATAATTATTATAGTTATTATTATTATTATTATTATTATTATTATTATTATTATTATTATTATTATTATTATTATTATTATTATTATTATTATTATTATTATTATTATTATTATTATTATATTATTATTATTATTATTATTATTTTCACTGATAATACCATTATTTCTTTGTAAGTAGTTATTCTTACTATTTAAATAATTGCAATGGTGTTATAAAGGTAGTATTACTATTATTCCTATTATTCTTATTTTATAACACTTACCATTTGTGCACTTATTATTATTATTATTATTATTATTATTATTATATATATATATTATTATTATTATTATTATTATTATTATTATTGTCATTATTGATATCCGTATTAATGTTATTATAAACATTATTATTATTACTATTATTTATGGAACGTTATTTGTTTTACCATTTTATTTATCTTATTTTTATTAAATTAATTAAAAGGTTATATATTCATGAAAGACGAGGCATCAAAAGAAACGATCATGTTTTTCCCTTAATTAAAGCAGCTGATTTCCAAATAAATGAATAGCTACGATTTCCCTATTATTGTATTTAATAGTGTAGGACCAGCAATAAAATCATAAACCTCTAAATGAAGAGAGATCAGTGAATTTGTAATTTATTTATTTATTTATTATTATTATTATTATTATTATTATTATTATTTATTTTTATTATTATTAACGAGTAAAGCTGACTAAAGGAATAATTTGAAATAGGTTAAACAAGAAGCAGTTGGTCTGTTTAGTAAACTTCAAGAATTAGAAGAGAAACGAGATGAAATGTATTCAGAAAATGCCAAGCGAGGAACGCCTCAGGAAGAAAGGGACAAACTTATTTTACAGGTATATATATATATATATATATATATATATATATATATATATATATATATATATATATATATATATATATATATATATATATATATATATATATATATATATATATATATAATATATATTATTTTATAATCTTTACAAAATCTGGTATTTTATTTTGAATGAAAATTTTTATACTGGAACAACAGTCTAATTCTTAGGGATACATATATTTTTCGAATATATATATATATATATATATAATATATATATATATATATATATATATATATATATATATATATATATATATAATATATATATATATATATATAAAGGTGAAAGAAGACAATGCAGAAATAGCGACTATGGAACGACAAATGGGAGAAGTTTCAGAAGAAATTTCAAGGGCCGGCGAAGATTTGCATCATTTGGAACAGGTAAGACAACGAAGATTTGGAGATAGCAAATTACCTGAAGATACTCAAGAAAATGTTCAAATATACTGATAGTTTATTACCATAACATAACTTGGGTTATTGTATCACTTAAAATTAACATTTAATTTTGAATTTCTATTATTATTATTATTATAATTATTATTATTATTATAATTATTATTATTATTATAAGGATTTGGATGAAAATAAGAGCGAAAGAAGCCAAAAGTATCGAGAACTTCGAAAAAGAGAAGAAGCGATGCAACAATTTATGGAAACTTTTGATGAAAATAAAAGAGAAGAATTAAATAAACTCGGAAATTTGGAATCAAACGTCGTTGCAATTCTGGAAAAGATTTCGAAGAATATGTCACATTTCGGAAATTTACCAAGGTTAATTGTAATATAAGATTAATGATATCAGCTGCACTAAAAGAAATGATGGTGGTCTTATAATTCTCAGTTGTAGCTTATATATATATATATATATATATATATATATATATATTATATAATATATATATATATATATATATATATATATATATATATATATATATATATATATATATATATATATATATATATATATATATATATATATATATATATATATATATATATATATATATATATATATATATATATATATATATATATATATATATATATATATATATATATATATATATATATATATATATATATATATATATATATATATATATATATATATATATATATATATATATATATATATATATATATATATATATATATATATATATATATATATATATATATATATATATATATATATATATATATATATATATATATATATATAATATATATATATATATATATATATATATATATATATATATATATATATATATATATATATATATATATATATATATATATATATATATATATATATATATATATATGTATATATATATATATATATATATATATATATATATATATATATATATATATATATATATATATATATATATATATATATATATATATATATATATATATATATATATATATATATATATATATTATATATATATATATATATATATATATATATATATATATATATATATATATATATATTATATATATATATATATATATATATATATATATATATATATATATAATATATATATATATATATATATATATATATATATATATATATATATATATATATATATATATATTTTTTTTTTTGTCTCCTCCAGTGGGCAAAGGCCAGAGGCCTACCAAATTCCACCGGAGTTGGGAAAGATCCATTATCATGGTCGATGGTGGCCGACGTGTCCAGATACACGGCGTTTGAAAGTATGCAAGTCAAAGGAAGTTGGGAAAACAGATGAAGGGAGTGTGTTCCAGACTTTACCAGTAGAGTATATGTAAACTGAGCATAGCGGTTAAGTCTGGGGTCGGAGAGTTGGACAGAGAAAGGATGAGAATGTGTAGAAAGGCGTGTCGCACGAGCTCTTCTCAATGGAGGAGGTATGCAACGAGAGAGTTCAGAAGAGCAGTGTCCGTTGTAATAGCGATAGTAAAGAGAGAGTGACGCAACAATTCGACGAGCAGAAAGAGATTGAAGAGAGTTAGTAAGAGCAGGAGAGTTGATGAGACGAAATGCCCTTGACTCCACCTTCTCTAAGAGAGCTGTATGTGTGGAACCACCCCAGATGTGCGAAGCATACTCCATACAGGGACGAACAACACCCCTATACAGAGCAAGCAACTGGGGTGGCGTGAAGTAATTCTGAAGGCGCCTCAGAACACCCAACCTCTTAGAAGCTTGTTTAGAAAGAGAAGTAATGTGATCTTTCCAAGAAAGATCACGAGAAAAAGAAACACCAAGGATATTAAGGACAGATGAAGGCATGAGTTGTGTGTTTTCGAAGAAGATATCATAGTTGTGTGGAAGATTGTGTCAAGTGGAGAGATGGAGGAACTGAGTTTTTGAGGCATTGAAAACAACCATGTTTTCTCTGCCCCAATTTGAAATACGAGAAAGAACAGAGGTTAGTTGTTCCAAGGCTACCCTTCTCGAGTCTATCAACTGCTGTTGGGTGGGACGTTTTTCAAAATGGAAAGAATAATGAAGGGTGGAGTCATCAGCATAGGAGTGGATAGGAGATGAGGTGATAGAGAGAAGGTCATTAATGAAGAGTAGAAAAAGTGTTGGTGATAGTACAGAACCCTGAGGAACACCACTGTTAATAGATTTAAAGGATGAACGGTGGCCGTCTACAACAGCTGCTATAGAACGACCGGAAAGGAAATTAGCGAGAAGATCACAGAGAGAAGGATAGATACCGAAAGAGGGAAGTTTAGAAATCAAAGTTTTGTGCCAGACTCTATCGAAGGCTTTCGATATGTCCAGCGCGACAGCAAAAGATTCCACAAAATGCCGAATAGCGGAGGACCAAGATTCAGAGAGAAGGGAAAGAAGATCACCTGTAGAGCGTTTCTTTCGAAAGCCATACTGGCGATCAGAGATAAGATTAGAAGAATTGAGATGCTTCCAAATCTTCCTGTTAAGGATAGATTCGAAAACTTTAGAGAGAACGGAGGTCAAAGAAATAGGACGGTAGTTGGAGGGTTGAGAGGGGTCCCCCTTCTTCGGCACAGGTTGAATGAGCGCACGTTTCCAGCAAGAAGGGAAGGTTGAAGTAGAGAGACAAAGACGAAATAGTTTAACGAGGCAGGGTGCAAGCTCGTAAGCACAAGTTTTGAGAACCACAGGAGGAATACCATCAGGACCGTACGCCTTCTTAGTATTAAGCTCAGAGAGAGCAGAAATGACATCTTTATGAGAAATTCTAATTTTAGGCATAATTGAGTTAGAGGGAGTTGAAGGAGGAGGAATAGCTCCGGAATCGTCTAAGGTTGAATTAGAGGCAAAAGTTTGAGCAAAGAGTTCAGCTTTAGAAGAAGGTAAAACAGCAGTTGTGCCGTCGGAAGATATTAAAGGAGGGAAAGAGGAAGAAGCAAAGTTAGAGTTGACATTTTTTGCAAAATGCCAGAAAGAAATTGAAGAAGAGGAACCAGAAAGATTATTGCATTTTCTACGGAGAAAGGAGTTTTTAGTGTTACGAAGGATAGATTTTGCACGATTCCGGGATGAAATATAAGTAGCGTGAGTTTCTGGAGTTTGAAGACGACGGTAATCCCTGAAGGCAGCATCCCTGCGGCGGATAGCACGAGAACAAGCAGAGTTAAACCAAGGTTTGTTAGGTTTAGTAGAAGGGAAAGAAAATGGAATGTATGCCTCCATGCCAGAGAGAATCACCTCGGTAATGCGTTCTGCACACTTCGAGGGACCCCTCCCACGGAAGCAATAATCATTCCACGGGAAATCAAAGAAGTACGACCGCAAGTCCGACCAGCTTGCGGCACCGAAGTGCCACAAGCGTTTCCTTTCCGTAGAAGGGGGTCTTTCCTGCGGAAGACTTGAAGAGATAGAAGAGGATACAGATATAAGAAGATGATCGGAGGAACCCAGAGGAGGAAAGAGCTTAACAGAATAAGGAGAAGGATTAGAAGTTAGGAAAAGGTCTAGAACGTTGGGTTCATCTCCAAGACGATCAGGGATACGAGTAGGGAGCTGCACCAACTGCTCAAGGTCGTTTTGGATAGCGAAAAGGAAGGCACGTTCACCAGCTGTATCATGAGACCTAGAAGAAAGCCATTGGTGGTGGTGAACATTGAAATCACCTAATATGATGATTTCAGAGAAAGGAGAAGAAGAGAGAATGTGCTCTATTTTGGAGTTTAAATAGTCGAAGAATTTAGCATAGTCAGTAGAATTAGGAGATAAATAAACTGAACAAATGAATTTAGTCGTAGAGTGGCAAGAGAGCCTAAGCCATAAGGTTGAAAATTCGGAAGACTCCAAATTAGAGACACGAGAACAAACGACATCGTTGCGCACATATGCACAACAACCGCCTTTGGCTGAAAATTGAGGATAGAGACAGTAGGAGGAAACAAAATAGGGTTTGCTATCAGAACGCTCAAACATCTGAGTTTCGGTCAAGAATAAGAGGTGAGGTCTAGGAGAAGAGAGGTGATGTTCAACAAAGTGGAAATTAGAGTGCAGACCGCGAATGTTGCAGAAATTAATGAAAAAAATAGACCGTGCATCAGGACAAGCCGGCGGCCGAGTCTTGGTGGCACCAACCCCATCACCGGAGGCCACCAACTCCCAAGTGATGATGGGGGAAGGGGTGGATGAGGGGCTATTTTTGGAAGCCGCCCCCATGGCTTCTCCGAGGCTACCGAAGTTGACGCCATTATAGATTTTGTTTTATTTTTTTAAGATGTGTTAGAAATGTTTTATGTATGTAAAGGAGAGCCACTCCGTGTAGATAGAAGATGAGCGCGAAAGGGAGCGAACCATTGGGCACCGGGATGAGATAGGAGTACCTTTAACACCCCGTATACCCAACAGGGGGTAATCTCATCGCTTCGGGAGCGCTACTTCCCTCCCCCGTATATAATATATATATATATATATATATATTATATATATATATATATATATATATATATATATATATATATATATATATATATATATATATATATATATATATATATATATATATATATATATATATATATATATATATATATATATATATATATATATATATATATATATATATATATATATATATATATATATATATATATATATATATATATATATATATATATATATATATATATATATATATATATATATATATATATATATATATATATATATATATATATATATATATATATATATATATATATATATATATATATATATATATATATATATATATATATATATATATATATATATATATATATATATATATATATATATATGATATCTTTTTTAAAACAAAATACAATTTTTTTTTTTTATGCAAAGTTTTAATTTTGCATTCTACAAATTGAGGAATCTAAAATTTCAATAGTTAATTTTTATCCGATCTTTTGTAACAAAAGTCAAAAGACGTTATTGGGCGAGTTTTTAAACTTCTATTTAGGTTTTTTTTCAATGTTTATTGCATCTTGTTTTGTAGTGACAATTTGGTAACCGAATTTGTGTTTGTATATCGAAAAAAATCCTCCCCAGAGAAACGTATTCTATGTTAAAATTTAAGTTGATCTCTTATATAAAAGACATCAAGAAGACAATAAAAGTTGTTGAATGTTTGCTTGTGTTTCTGAGGTGTGTGGGAGGTGGAGGAGGTGGGAGAGAAATGTTTATTCTTCTGGGAAAAAAAACGAAAAAGATTTTCAAATTGCAAATATCTGCGAATACTTCTATCGTCATTCCAATCTACATAAAATTTTCAGAATAAATTAAACGTTAGAGGAACTCATCTTAAATTTATGCCATTTTATTTAGCCCAATTTTATATGCTCCAAAAATTTCGTGTTCATCGAATGATAAATAAAAAACTGAAGTCAGTTGTCACTTTTGATGAGAATTTTTTTTATTTTTCTATAAAAAAAAATTTTTTTTGCCTTTTGTATTATCTAGAAGAGTGATACAATTTAATCTTTTGCTCAGAGCTCACTTCTTTGCCGTATATTTTTTCGAGACTGGTACTCAAATTCTGGCATCAAATTGTCCCTTTAAAACAAACTATTAAAGCTAAGGAGAAACTCTTAAAATCGATGCTTTAGAACACAAAAAATTTCGTTTTCTGCTGAAATTTGATGTACGTCTGATTCAAATTTAAAAAAGTGATATTCAAATTTTCCTTTGGCAAAGATCCTTAATTTCATTATTATTATTATTATTATTATTATTATTATTATTATTATTATTATTATTATTATTATTATTATTATTATTAATCAAGGGCAATTCGTCATTAGAGATGAACAAAGTACGACCTCACCAATAATTCTTTCAAACAATTAAATTTTTAATCAAAACAAGTTTTTAAAAATTTCGGTAATTAAACAAAAAACAAATATTTGTTGTAAATACAAAATTAATTGCTTAGAAAAAAACTATATTTTTAATTTTCCTTCAGTTTCATGGACTATTATTATGTTCCCATGACTTCTATTAGTTATAATAGATGATAAATATATGCACGCGCGTGTTTTGTGAATCAAGTCCGTTCCAATTCATTATATATATATATATATATATATATATATATATATATATATATATATATATATATATATATATATATATATATATATATATATATATATATATATATATATATATATAAGAGTCCCTGGCCAGGATCTTTTATTTAAGCACAAGCCCCACTGCCACTGCTGCTAATACTATTACAACTACTACTACTACTACTACTACTACTACTACTACTACTACTACTAACTAACTAATAATAATAATAATAATAATAATAATAATAATAATAATAATAATAATAATAATAATATGTTCCAACAACAACTCGAATAAAAATTTGTTAAGAATGAGAATAATAAATAAAAGTTTTTCCTTTCAGTTCCCACGAATTTTCATCCATGAGAAGTGATTTGACATTTAAAGAAGGAGAGTTAAAAAAGAGTCAATATACAGAACAGAGTTTAAGATCAGAACATCTCAACTTGCAAGCAAATTTACAAAGAGTAAGATTACATTTTAAAGAAATATGAGATTTACTTAATTAGAATCATCACATAAAACTGTTTTTTTTCGTAAACTATCACCGATCTCTATCTTTATTTTAAACACGAGATGATTTTATTTTTTTGATGAAAATAACATTCTTAACCTTCTTCTTAATGTACTATGAACAAAAGTGGTATTTATAATAGCCCTTAATATTATTACATTTCATGACTATAGAAAATGGCAATTAACTCAAACTTTCAATTTAATTCTTCTTGGTAGTAAATTTAAGTTTTTTAATTATTATCTCAACAGATTGAAGCGCTTGAATCAAAAGTAGCCAAAGAAAAGGTAGATTTACAGAACAGGCTTGAAAAGATGGAGAAAGAGATAGACGTCTTTTCGGATATTAATGGTTTGAAACGTAAAATGGAAGAGAAGAGGATTCAGTTGGCAGGAGAAAAAGATGATCTTGAATTGAAGAAGCAATCAGTAACTCAGTCACTTAAAGATATTACCAATCAGATTAATATGATTAAGGCAAGGTTTTATTATTTGGGTAATATTAAAATTGTTTAGGTAAGAATTATAACTTTGATTACAATTATGGAGCAAGTGATGTCAAGGGTGTGAAATCTTTGACAAATACGAATGTGAGTGCCAATGTCTCAACATCTATAATTATGGTACGACAAAGAATATCACGTTTTTTGGGGGGAAAGAGGGGTGATAAAACATATTTATGGGGGTTAAAATTTCATTTCATTTTATGCTACTGGAAACTACTTCGTAGTATTTGTTCAAAAACTTATATTATGAAGACAAAATATTGTTTAAAAGTATATATGTCAAATTATGAGCTTTCATTTTTAGTATATTTGTAGTATTAGACACTAAATGAAGCCTAAATGAATGAAATATCATTAAAAAAAATCAAATATCATTAAAAAACACAACCAATAAATTCAACAGAAAGTTCTTTTTTTTATACATAGAATATTTCTCATACTAAAAGCAATACCAAAGACAGAAAGTCTGATCTAACTGTGATTAAAGCCATTTCCTCAGACCACATGAACATCAATACATAATTGAGTTCTGGTGAGGGGCTTAATCTATCAAGTCTAAAATTCTTTGAAATTTTCGCCTGGTTAGCAAATACTTCTATCATATTTTCCAGCTAGACAAAATATCCTACATATTCAGACCTCTTAGGAACGAGTTGCAAAAATATTCGTACCTTGAATAAGGACTCTAGGCCCTTGTGTGGCTCCTAACTGTCTCTATTTTTCTGTGTTCCTATGTTCCTATGACTCATTTAAGATATAGATAAAACTGAAAGAAAAGCATTTTTAACATTTTCTTCGGTTAGAGGATTGGCTGGTCACCGATACTTAACCACACCCCATCTCACCCCACCGCACCTCACATCACCTCTCCAGGAAGTTGTGCTCCAGCGCAATCAAAATGAAGGAACCACGCACCCCACCCCATCGAACTTGTGCACTGAATTTGTGTGCCGCATCACACTGCACATGAACACTCAGTTTGTATGTTGTTCCGCAGCTAAATGATTGCATCATTCACCACATGGCACAGAACCGGTCAACCCAAATATGTTTCAATTTGTGGATTGTAAAAACGTTAATTTTGGTATAGTTAACGACAAATAAATTAAAAGAAATCGGAAGAACCAGTAAAGAGGGGAATAAAATCAATTTTTGAATTTTTGAATTTTAATTGTATCATGACAAAATATCGAATTGGAAATAAAGTCTAAAAATTTGAACACAAATTTATTTATCCTTACCTCATAGCAGGTTTCAAACTTTATTATTATTATTACTATTATCTATATCTAATTAATATTATTCCTAAAACGTTTAGCCTATACCTTAACAATGGTTTGCAGCAAATTGGCCAAACCAATATTAAGTAGCTTCACATTGTATATATATTTCTTTAAATAAAAATAAATGAATTATATATTTTCAATTTAAATGCTGAAAGTATATTTTATTAAATTTCTTTAAATAAATAAAAATAATAATAATAATAATAATAATAATAATAATAATAATAATAATAATAATAATAATAATAATAATAATAATAATAATAATATATATATATATATATATATATATATATATATATATATATATATATATATATATATATATATATATATATATATATATATATATATATATATATATATATATATATATATATATATATATATATATATATGGTGCGTAGCTCACGGGCTAAGACAATAAGCGTATCCCGTACGGATACGCATATGGTCTTGTTATTATTATTATTATTATTATTAGTAATAGTAGTAGTAGTAGTAGTAGTAGTAGTAGTAGTAGTAGTAATTGTAATAGTAATAGTAGTAGAAGTATTAGTAGTTATAATAGAAGTAATAGTAATATTTCTTTAATAAGTGTTATGTTATAACATTTCCTTTTTACGAACAGAAACAACTGAGTGAAAATGAGACGCACAGTCAGCTGCAAAACCTGGAGAAGAAATGGGCTCATTTGGAGCTCAACAATTTCGTCCTGAAGGAGTTCATTGCTCAAAAGAGGTCCGAGTCCAATTTCATCCCCTTGAAGAATCAGGCAATGAATCTTGTCATTGAGTACAACAAATTCCTTCAGAATATTTACCAGAGTGGAGGAAGTCTTGCTTGAGGAGGTTAAGATTGAAAAATTATAGAACTGATTTCCAGATTTATTATTATTATTATTATTATTATTATTATTTTTAAATTATTTTTTTCTTTATTTTTTTTTCACTTTCAAAATTTGAATTCCTGTGACACACACACACACACACACACACACACACACACACACACACACACACACACTATATATATATATATATATATATATATATATATATATATATATATATATATATATATATATATATATATATATATATATATATATATATATATTATATATAAATATATATATATATATATTTATATATATATATATATATATATATATATATATATATATATATTATATATAATTTTTATTGTACAAGGTTTATTTTTGGATGGTAAATTCATATTTGAGATGGTCAGATTCATATGTTGGCTTATTTACTGTTTATTAAGACCTGAAGTGGTGATATTGTGTATGTTGTTATTGTTACTTAGATTAGGTAATATTTTGAACTGTTGTTGTACTTGGCTGGTCAATAAATGGGACGAGACAAAAAAGAATTTTAATACCACTCTG
This sequence comes from Armadillidium nasatum, assembly GCA_009176605.1. Classification (NCBI taxonomy): domain Eukaryota; kingdom Metazoa; phylum Arthropoda; class Malacostraca; order Isopoda; family Armadillidiidae; genus Armadillidium; species Armadillidium nasatum. The sequence continues at coordinate 21,359 of SEYY01022057.1, read as the reverse complement.
TTCGATAGTACTTTATTAATCAAGAAACATTAGAATAAACACTTTGAGTCAAAGATATTTAAGAAGACTCTACATAAGTTCAAAACAAAAAATTAATAAAATATAGTGGCTTAAATACGAGGCCAGCCACTTCAGTTTATGCAATATACTTTTAAAAAGTGTTCATATTTATACTACTCTTTAATATCTAATATGGCACTGCCCAGAACACCTCCTCAAAAAGAAGATAAATTAAAAGCTAACACCAAAATAAGTATTCCAAACTCGTATGCGAAGCAAAATAAAAATTGCTTCCCGAATCAGATTCTAAAACTTCAAACTAAATTTAAATTTTTATTGAAGAAAGCGAAAATATTTTCCATAAAGATAAATATGAATAAAACATCCAACAATTTCGATTGTGATACGAAATGCACTATGAAGAAAACAAAATATTTATTCATGAAACTAATAACTGTTTATCTATCAGAAAAGAAAATGAAGAATTAAAAATTGGTGACAGTGCTTTAAATATATATGAAAATTCAAAGGTGAGTAAACTATCTAGTTCCAGTCGTGTTCATACATCAGCTATTAGGTTAAATATTTTAAAATCACAAGCACATCGTACTGCAGATGAAGAAGCTTTTCATTTAAAGCAAAAGGTGGAAGCACAACAAAATGAAATGACAGGAAAAGCAGAAATGGAAATTTTTGAAAATGAACTGAAGAAGTCTCAACAATTAGTTAAAGAACAACAGAAGAAAAGAGAAATGGAACGTATTCAAGATGAGCAAAACCTAGTATATCGAGAACAAACTGAAAGAAATAGAAATTGAAAGACAAAATGCTCATGAAAAAAACATTTGAAACAGTTATTATATGAGTGCGAAGAACAATCTTCTCTTTACAGTAACAATATTTCTCGTCGTCACAAAGTAAATTTTAAATATCTAGAAAACATAATACCTACAGGTGAATTTGTAAAAACGAAATATTTTGACAATAAAACGAATAATAAAGGTGACTTCGAATCTCAAACTATAAAAATTTTCCCTAGTGAAATAAGTGTAATGATGAAGCAACAAGAAATTATGAATGCAGTTGCAAAAACAAATCAAGAATAGTCAATACTGCCAAAACAAGAACTTCAAATATTTGATTAAACAGATCCAAAATAATTTCATTCGTTCATTCAAGATTTTAAATCGATGATTGCAGATCACTGTGAAAACGATATTGATAAACTACATTATCTACTAAAATATATGGCAAGATTTCCTTTACAACTCGCTAAAAGTTGCAGAAGTAAAGACGCAAAGATCGGTTATAATAAAGTCTTAAACATGTTGATAGAAGAATTTGGCAAAGAAAAAAGGTAGCTAGTTCTTATATTCATAAACTTAAATAGTTAGAAAGCAATAAAAAATTAAGACGCTAGAGCTATGCGAGATTTTTCTATTTTTTGTAGAGTTAAAACAATCTAATTGGTGATTCATTACCATTAAATCAACTTAACAGCCGTAATGAAATATACAAGATTATAATGAAATCATTATTTAAAATGAGAGACGGAGGGAAAAAACGAATTCATCAGATTCAAAAGGAAAAAGGCAACGAAAACTTTCATCTTGCATGGTATGTTCATGAGCAATCAGATTTATTAAATTTACCTCTGTATGGTAATATAACAGATATAAAAGACGAAAAAGTATATAAAAAGAGTACTTCTGATGGGAAATGGTATTCTTTGCAACTACGAAAAAATCTGAGTCTAAAGAAGTGCAAAGTGTGGTTCGTAAGAAGTCAAATCATACTCTACATAATTGCTATTTCTTCAAAGAAAAGTCGTACAACGAATAGATAAAATTTATATGTTACAAAAACCTTTTTCAAATGTCTTATCCCTTTTCATATGAGCAAACAATGTAACAAAAGAATTAAATGCAAAATTTGCATTAAGTACCATACAAGTTTTGAACAAAGAACAGGTTGACAATAGAAGTCAACCTAATTTAGCATTGCAAGAAAATGTAGCAAATGAATTGAGAAACGTCAAGGTTGATTATTTATAAAATGTAGTCACCAAAACAAAAAATGACAGAGAGATGGTAAAAACAGTTGCTAATGTAGGCAAAAAAGAGTTTTTTATCCTGCAATTCCTCTTAAGGTAAGAATTCAAGGATGTTATACAACAGTTTTAACCTATTTAGGAATGGACCCATATTGTTCTGATGTATATATGAGTGAAAAACTGATAAAAAACTAAATTTAAAAAGTAAGTCTATGGACGACTTTATTACAACAATGCATCATAAAAATGAACCAACAAAAGCCATAGTTATTATTAACAACCTTTAAGTTTCTGATTTAGATGAAAGCGAAAGAGCTACAATTCCTGTGACATATAACGGAAAGGAGAATGGCTTTTTGATTGAAACGATTCACCTAGTCCGAATGATATCGAAAAATATGACTTTTATAAAAATATACCTTAACTTTTTATATATATATATATATATATATATATATATATATATATATATATATATATATATATATATATATATATATATATATATATAAATATATATATATAAAATTATAAATGGAATAAATGATATGGGGGCCTTATTTAACTCTTCATAGATATGGTTTTGCCTTTAATTCACCTTCAAAATCAGAAGCAAATAAAAAAAATGCTTTAGAATTTAAACAGGAAAAATACGATATTGATGGACAATTCAAAATTCTTTGCTTACAAAAGTTTTCTGATACGACATACATTTAAAAGGGACCTTCTGCTGATGATAAAAAATGGAAATCTAAAATTGATAATAGTTTAAAGAAACGCGCGACTGGGCAAAGTTTCAAGAAACGTGCGACTGGGCACTATGAAGCTGCATTACCATTTAAATCAATAATTATACATTCCCAAAGAACAAGGAACAAGTGATGCGACGATTGATACAATTTAAATGGAAATTAGAAAGTGATAGTGAATATTACTTGTCCTAAAAGGAATTGATGGATTTTATGTTTCTGAGAAAATATGCCGAAAAAGTTCCAGAAGATGAGTTTGATTTCACAAGGAAAAGTATGGTATTTATTCCATTTTGGTGTTTACCACATGCAAAAACATAAAATAAGAATAGTGTTTTCACCTCCCTTAAATAATAAATGTTTCCTTGAATGATAAGCTTCTGCAGAGTCCCGATTTAACAAATAATATTCTTGTTATATTATTACGTTTTCGCGAGGAAAAAATAGGACTAATGGCAGATATAAGAAAATATTCTACGTAGTAAAGGTTCCAAATCAGCATAAGGATTTTCTCAGTTTTTTGTGGTACCCTAATGGGAATTAACACGTTGACTGCCATGTGGGGCGCTTGCGCCCCGCACCCCTTCAAAAAAAAATTTCATCCGATTCTCCTGAAAATTTCAATATAGATAGCTTTTTTCCCGACGAAAAAACTCCATTCCTAACGTTTTTGCGAGGGAGTTAAAGTTTAGAAGTTATTTCGGAAATTTTAGGAATGTTCAAATCTACGGTGAGGCCACATAAAAAATTTTTTTAGTCTGAAATTTGGAGAGTGTGTTCATAAATCTATTGGCTACAAAATTTACTGATAGACTTTTGCTCTCATAAGTATAGAAAAATTGTTATTTGCCCAATACTGATCAACTATCGAAAGTCAAAAATTGTTAAAAAAAAAAATTTACAACTTTTTTTAAAAAAATATTTAAAAAAAAAAAACTACAAAAACTACATTTTTCATATTTTGGTAGTTTTATAGATAAATGATGGGGCTACAATATCTGTTATATATATTATTCGATCTAACTTGTCTTTTCTGAGATATAGCTCTTCAAATAAGGTCCATTTTTGTGCCAATTTTCAAAAATTTTAAACGTTTGAGAGACTATATCTTTCTTCAAACAAATATTATTTTATAATGTTATAAACGTAAGTTATAGACTATCCCTCTTCTAAACAATATATAAAAATAAAAAAAATTGTTACAGGCATTTTTTTTTAAATAATTTTTTTCTCCGGAAAGGTATGATTTTTTTCAAAAAAAAATTTGAGTGCCTATAACTTTTTTTCTAGACGTGATATCAAAAATCTCTTTATACAGCATCCATATATTGGGGCTAAGATTGTTCAGTTAAAATTTCAGCTCATGTGGACCAGTGGTTTGACCCCGCTTTTCAAATTTTTTTTAACATTTGACCCCAAATAACTTCTAAACGGTTAATCACTCGTAAAAACGTTAGAAATGGACTATTTTCGCCGGGAAAAAAACTATATATACTGAAAATTTCAGCTCAATCGGTCAAAAAATAAAAAAAATTTCAAAAACGGGCTCAGCCCCATTTTCCGGCAGTCAACGTGTTAAATAAGGACCTCAAAGAATATAGGGTTTCCATTTTTATTTTCGGAGTTGTCAGTTCCACTTCTATAGCAAATTATGTTCTTCGTCATTCAGCAGGAATAAAGAATACTGATATTTTCTCAAAAAAAAAAAGAAAAAAATAGCAGCAAGGAAATGTATTGAAGAATTTTTACGTTGAAGACTATTAAATCTGCAGACTCTTCTCATAAAGCATTATTTCTTACCAGAGAAATCCCAGAGTTGGTAGCAAGAGGTGGTTTCAATCTTACAAAATTTGTAAGCAACTCAAAAGAAGTATTAAAAGTCATTGAAGCTAAAAAAATTATCGAACAAAATAAAGGACTTATACTTGGACTTTGATATTCTCCCATATGAACGAGGTCCTGGAATTGTATTTAACGTACAGGATGATAAATTTGATTATAGAGTAAATATAACAGAAAAAGGATATACAAATCGTGGAGTTTTGTTAACTATATTTTCAATATATGATCCGTTTGGAATTATGTATCAACCATTTTCATATCAAAAGGGATATTTTAACATACAGGTTCAGGAAATATGGATTGGGACGATAAACTACCACCTGATATAAGAAAAAAAAATGAAATTCATAGCTTAAGAACATTCACACTCTGATAGTGTACCAAATTACAAGATTCTTCAAACCAAAGTTTGTCACTCATGAAGTAGAGTTGCACATATCTTCTGCTGGAAGCGAGAAGGCTTTCACAGATATAGTGTATTTAAGATATAAATCTTTTACAGATCAAATATCTTGCTCCCTAATAATGGCCAAAACTCGTCAGATACTTTTAAAGCGTACAGCTGTAATAACAATTCCAAGGATAGATTTAAATGGGGCCAAATTAGGAGTGTATTTATATCAAATCTTAAAAACTGAACTAAATCTTCTTTTCGGTAAAATAAGTTTTTGGAAAGACAGTACTACAATTATCAAATATATCAATAATGAAACAAGACGATTTCAAGATTTATATAAAATAGAGTTGTGTATATAAAACAACACACAAAAATAAAAGATTGCTTTATGTTTCATAAGAATTTAATTCAGCAGACATAGCTTCCAGAGGTGTGAAGTAAACTCATTTAATTAAATCATTTTTATGGTTTTCTGGAACTGAATTTTTATAGAAGAGTGAGGCAAACTGGCCAAATCTTCAGATTTTTGGTTAAATTCGGGAGATGACCCTGAAATAACTAAAAGCACAAAATAATTATGTCTATATTTAAAAAAAAAAAAAAAAAAACAATGGATGCTCTCTTGAAGTTGGTGCGAAACTAAATTAAATATAGCTTGGTTCATCCAAATAAAATTAAACTTATATTGAAGAGGTTTGTTCCATAAATCATTAATGAATCGGAAATATAAAGCATGCAAAGCCTTTCAAAATATTTGTTTTTCATCTGTAATGAACTAATACAATTCGAGTAACTCCAAAGAAGAACAAACTAATAAGGCTTAATTAATCCAATTTTGGAGGCTCATGGTATTTTACGAATAGGAGGAATTATCTTACCCAATTATCTTACTAACAATCATCTAGGAGGGGGAAGCTTAAAATTTTGTAGATCTTACAGGGAAAGAAGCAGACATATTAAACTGGAAACATTTGTATGGATAAGGAAATAATTAATATTTAATAAAGTATTATTTTATTAAAACAATTGAATATTAATTAAATATATGAAATGAGGAAATATTCGCAATTTGGAACAGTTGCAAATTGATATTTTTAAAAAGTAATTTTCTTGGGTTCATGGCAATTTTTTCAACCACTGTTTGAATAAAGTAATCATAATTTCAAACATAAATTTTCTGCGTACACTCATCGTAGCCAGCTCGTCTAACATGTCCTCTCCCATAATGCTTCGTAGCCAAGTCTTGATCCATCGCAGAGTACTGAAAAAGCGCTCTACTGGACTGTTGCATGGTGCATGGCTGTGCGAGTAGTACCAGCAGAGTCTTTTTCGTCGGGGGAAAGAAAGGCTCAGTCTCTTTTAAGACTTGAGAAATGACAAGATCTTTTAGCTCTTGACTACTCAGTTTATTGTCCTTCTAAATTTTGTAACAAAGTTCCAGCTTTGCTTCTAGTCCATCTCAATGATAAAAGTTGTAAAATGTAGCTGCATTTTCCTTTAATTCATCGATTGTTATGAGTAACATGTGGAAAGAATGTAAATATGTCAATGCAAAGGCAGGTGTATTTTTGGCAGGGAAGCGTAATTCTAAAGAAGAGGTTGTAGAATCCAGATACGGAATTATTAAGGATCTTCTCCAGAACTCCTTGTGATTTGTTGTTGGATCGATGCTGCGATGTTGATGTATACCAAAAATCCGTGGTATATTCAGATCTAGTCCCAGTTGCTCGGAGATTTTATTAGCTTATTTTAACAATTCATCGGTGATTTTCTCTTCATCCTTACGATGGTTCCTAACCATTTCCTCAACGTGTTGACTATGTTGCGAGGTTTTGATGACATCCAAGGTCTTGGATTTGAGAGCATTTTCACAACTGCTCTAACACAGCAGAGTACCTGGCGATCCACATCACAGCCATGATGAATGACGACTTACATGACGCTGAATGCAATGGAAATGCACTTTTTCTTGTGGCGACATTTCCTTCAATAGAAAGGGTTTTTAACTCTTGAATTATTCATACAAAGTTCTCCTTAAACACTCTGATGCACTTGTGTTTTTCAGACCATCTTGTCTGGCATAGACTTGGGATGTGTGGTATTAATTTTTTTCTCAAGATCATATAGCGGAAAAACGTAATAAAGTGTTTTTTATAGTTCCCACAGTATTGGGAATTTAAGGAATTGTGCTCAAATCATTTACTACCAGATTTAGTGGGAAGAGCAATGAAAGAACAGCGGCGTCACGGCGTGGTAATTTTTATTCTACTTTTACTATCGTGGACAGAAATAATGCACCATTGCCTGGGTCGAACATTCGCAATATATATATATATATATATATATATATATATATATATATATATATATATATATATATATATATATATATATATATATATATATATATATATATATATATATATATATATATATATATATATATATATATATATATATATATATATATATATATATATATATATATATATATATATATATATATATATATATATATATATATATATATATATAATAATAAAAAAAAAAAAAAAAAAAAAAAAAAAAAAAAAAAAAAAAATGAAAAAATAATAAATAATAATAATAATAATAATAATAATAATAATAATAATAATAATAATATAATAATAATAATAATAATAATAATAATAATAATAATAATAATAATAATAATAATAATAATAATAAAAGGAAAAATAGGTCTACCTCCATTTGATTAGAGTTGCATCAGTTTATAAGTCAAATGAATACTCAATTCTTTTCTATAGAATAGTTTAAATTTTTTTCAGAAAAATCTGTTTGGATCTGTGAAAGTTAGGTTTTGCCGTTTGCTTTTGAAACTTAATTGTTTTAAAAAAGCTACGCAATAAAGTAATGGTTATTGTTTTAGATTTAAGTAAAGCTTTGGCTTTTCATTAACCAAAAAATTTAATAAATTATTTCAAATTGAAAGGTACTGGATAAAGAAAGGTATTCTTGGGTTTATAAAATAATATTTAACAATTGAATTTCAGCGCATTTATGTGGAGAAACAGAATCTGACACCATTCACACAATTATTGGTCTATTTAAAAAATGTTTGGTAATATTGCAAAATATTTAAAATCATGTTAAAATGATAGTAATCCGAGTCAGAATAATAAATCTACTTAAATTTTAGTAGACAAAGCTTTTTAACTTTACAAGGAACAAAAATTTATTCTACCACTGACGATTTAGTAGGAGATTTTGGCAGAGCTGAAGTAAAAATAAGTAACATGCAAATTAACTAATACTTGAGAGTTAGGACTGAAATTTTTTTTTTTTAATAGAAATATAAAATATTTTAATATAATTATGTTGAATACGGCTTCTTAACCATTGCTCTGTTTTGAATTTTCAAGAAAGAAACTTTAAGAATTGCGATGAATTTATTTTATATTTTACTCAAAAGTGTTATAAGGACACTTAAATAGTCTCAATTGCCAAATATCATCACTCTCAGTGCGTCTTGAAGAAGACTAAAAAAAAAACTTGCTTAATGAAAAGCATAGACCTTGCCACATAAACGGTGAAGTGATTGACTCACGTGCTTGAAGGCACCTGTTCAATCCCACTTGCGGATCTAGGAATAAACTACATAGAAAAGGGTTTCTATCCTCGGATAGTGCCATGACAGTGAGATGTGACGTATATTTAAAAAAAGAACTAAAAATAAAATCTATCCCCATTTACCTGAAAAAAAAAAAAAAAAAAAAAAAAAAAAAAAAAAAAAAAAAAAATCTAGAATTGACAAGTGGAACTCGTTTATCAATTGA
>SEYY01022057.1:0-5000 GCA_009176605.1 Armadillidium nasatum | reverse complement strand
TCCTACTGTCTCTATCCTAAAATTTTCAGGCAAAGGCTGTTGTTGTGCATTCGTATGAAATAATGTTATTTGTTTTCGTGTCTGTAATTTAGAGTCTTCCGAATTTTTCACCTTGTGGCTCATTTTTCTTGCCTTTCTACGACTAAATTCATTTATTCTGTCTATTTATCTCCTAATGCTACTGACTATCGTAAATTCTTCCACTATCTATACCCCAATATAATAATAATATTATATTAGGTGATTTCGACATTCTTCAATGCCAGTGGCTTTTATCTAGCTTTCATGATACAGCTTGCGAATGTACCTTCCATTTTGCTATCCAAAATGACCTTGAAAATTTGGTGCAGCTCCCTACTCGTATCCTTTACCGCCTTGGAGATGAACCAAACATTCTAAACCTTTTCCTAACTTCTAATCCTTTTCCCTATGCTGCTAAACTCTTTCCTCCTCTGGGTTCCTCTGATTATCTCATTTATGTTTCTCCTTTTATCTTTTCAGTGTTCCGCAAGAAAGACTCCCTCTTTTGCATGGAACCGTTTGTGCATTTCTGTTCTGCAAGCAGGTCGGACTTGCGGTCGTACTTCTTTGATTTCTCTTTGACAAGGGTGTGTAAATTCCATATTATTTCCCTTCTACAAAACATAACAAACCTTGGTTTAACTCTGCTTGTTCTCTAGCTATAAGCTGCAGGGATGCTGCCTTAAGAGATTACCGTCGTCTTCAAATTCCGTAAACTCACGCAACTTATATTTCATCCCAGAATTGGGCAAAATCTATTCTCCGCAACACCAAAACTCTTTTCTCCGCTGAAAATGAAATAATCTTTCTGGTTCCTCTACTTCACGCCCTTTTTGGCGCTTTGCAAAAAAATATCACCTATAACTTTTCTTCTTACTCTTTCCCTCCTCCAGTATCTTCGGACGGCACAACTGCCGTTTTGCCTTCTTCTAAAGCTGAACACATCGCTCAAACTTTTGACTCAAATTCAAATTTAAACGATTCTGGTGCTATTCCTCCCCCTTTTACCCCCTCCAACTTATTTTTGCCTAAAATTATAATTTCTTCTAAAGATATCATTTCTGCTCTCTCTGAGCTTAATACTAAGAAGGCGTAAAGTCCTGATGTTATCCCTCTTGTAGTTCTCAAAACTTGTGCTTCCCCAGCTTGCAGCCTGCAATGGAAAACAATTTCGTCTCTGTCTTTCTACTTCAACCTTCCCTTCTTTCTGGAAACCTACTCTCATTCAACCTGTGTCGAAGAAGGGGATCCTTCTGAACCCTCAAACAACCGCCCCATTTCTTTGACCTCTGTTCTCTCTAAAGTTTTCTAATTTATCCTAAACAGGACGATTTGAAAAAATCTCAATTCTTCCTAATCTTATCTCTGATCGCCAAGTATGGCTTTCGTAAGAAACGCTCTACTGGTGACCTTCTTTCCCCTCTCTCTGATTCTTGGTCCTCCACTCTTTGGCATTTCGGTGATCTTTTGCAGTCGCTCTGGACATATCGAAAGCCTTCGATAGAGTCTGACACAAAGCTTTGATTTCTTAACTCCCCTCTTTCGGTATCTATCCTCCATTCTGTGACCTTCTCTCTGATTTCCTTTCATGTCGTTTTATAGCAGCTGCCTTAGGCTTCCAGCATTCATCCTTTTAATCTATCCTTAACACTTTTTATTCTTTTCAATTAATTACCTTCTTTTTATTTACTTCATCTCCTATCCACTCCTATGCTGATGACTCCATTCTTCATTACTTGAAAAACGCCCCTCCCAACAGCAGTTAATACACGCAAGGAGGGTAGCCCTGGAGGAACTAACCTCTGATCTTTCAACTATTTAAAATTGGAACAGAGTAAGTATGGTTGTTTTCAGTGCTTCAAAGACACTGTTTTTCCACATCTCTACTCGACACAATCTTCCACAGAACTATGATATCTTCTTCTAAAACACACAACTCAAACTTTCATCTGTTCATAATATTCTCTGTGTTTCTTTTTCCTAATGATCTTTCTTGGAAAGATCACTTAACTTCTCTTTCTAAACAAGCTTCTAAGAGGTTTGGTGTTCTGAGAAGCATTCAGAATTTCTTCTCGACACCCCATTTGCTTGCTCTCTATAGGAGTGTTGTTGGCCCCTGTGTGAAGTACGCTTCGCACATCTGGGGTGGTTCCATTCATACCACTTAGCTTGAGAAGGTGCAATCTAAGGCTTTTCGTTTCATCTACTCTCCCGCTTTGATTAATTTTTTTCCAATCTCTTACTGCCTGTCGAATTGTTGCTTCCCTGTCTCTCTATATTATTGCTATTACAACGGACACTGATCTTCCGAACTCTCTCGTCGCATACCTTCTCCTTTGAGAAGAGCTAGTGCTACACGTGTTTCTATATATATATATATATATATATATATATATATATATATATATATATATATATATATATATATATATATATATATATATATATATATATATATATATATATATATAATTTGATAACCACTATGATAAATCAACCGTGGAATCATTATTTATAATTTTATTAACTGCTAGTGATGTTATAATTTCGAAGAATCGAACCCGGGCCCTAAAGATGGAAGTCCGTTGTGTTGACCACTACTCAACTGATGGTTCAAAAGGAAATAATCCAGAACTTCTACTGACATATCTCGCCTAGTGAAAAGTCCCTTCAATATTTCCCCGACCACAACTTGGGCGTAGCGTCAACATGGACCAGGCTCTATCCTGAGTATAAATCGCAGTGCAAATGTTAAAATTTTGATAACCACTGTAATAAATCGACCGTGGAATCATTATTTATAATTTTATTAACTGCTAGTGATGTTATAATTTCGAGGAATCGAACCCGGGCTCAAAAGATGGAAGTCCGTTGTGTGACACTACTCCACTGATGGTTCAAAAGGAAATAATCCAGATCTTTTACTGACATATCGCCTAGTGAAATGTCCCTTCAATATTTCCCCGACCAAATTGGGCAATAGCGTCAACGTATATATATATATATATATATATATATATATATATATATATATATAATATATATATATTATATATAAATATATGTATATATATATTTATTTATTTATTTATTGAGAGACAGAGAGTCTGTACTATATTTGCTATTTCTAGTACGGATTAGTTTCATATAAAACGTTATTTTGCTAAAGTACTGAAGGTTTTTCACTCATCATTACCACCACTCATGGGTCGAGGGGTGCGTGTGCCGGAACCTCCCGTAGACACATATTCGTGTGCCATGCAAAAAATTTAATAATAATAGTATTTATATTAAAGTAATAATAATAATAATAATAATAATAATAATAATAATAATAATAATAATAATAATAATAATAATAATAATAATAATAATAATAATAAAATATAATAATTAATAAGCGTCAAAATAATAATATAATATATATATATATATATATATATATATATATATATATATATATATATATATATATATATATATATATATATATATATATATATATATATATATATATATATATATATATATATATATTATATATATATATATATACAGTAGTGTTCAAATTATTATGGATTTTTTCAAAATTAATTTTTTTTTCTGGTAAAAGGTTACTTAAAGCTCTTTAATGTGTCAAAAAAAAGAATATTTCTAAATATTAGTGTAAAGTAACACGTGTACCTTTATAAAGAGTTATTATTAAAGGGTTTTCGACTTTTTACTGGCACAAATGCTGAAATAACAGTTGGCAACCTTGACTCTGTTCTTAGCTGCGAAAAACACGTCGGTGTGGTATCTCATTTCTACATCAGATTTTGCCGAGTGAGGGTGTGTCATAACTTGTAATTTGCAGTTAGAGACTCAGCAGTTCTACTAGTGTGTATTTCTCATAATATCAACCATTTTTTTGCTGTATTTTTAGATAAAAGTAGAGTTAACAGTTATGGGTAAAAGCAGTGACTTGAGTCCTCGTAAAATTGGTCAGATCAAGGTTCTATTAAGTGTTAGTGCAATAAAACAGAAAGATATTGCCAAGAAATTAAATATTTCCTGTCAATCAATTAGCAACATAAAGGAAAAAATGGACAAAGGTCTTAATTTGTATTCAACAAGGACTGGAAAATGTGGTCGTAAGAGAAAAACTACTCCCAGAACCGAAAAATCAAACAATTGGCTCTTCATAAAAAATCTTGTAATAGTATTGCAAGTAACTGAAGCAGATAACATTGGTGTTTCTCGAATAAATGTCAACAGAAGGTTATTAGAAAGTGGTTTACGAGCCTATCGCCCAAGAAAAAAACCCGGCTTACGAATGCTATGATCAAGGAACGCCGAGATTTTGCTGATGCTCACGCCAATTGGACTTCTGACCAATGGGAAAAGGTATGAGTGATACATTTGTAAGGTTTTTATTGTATTAAATGTTAAATAACATATATAAATTATGAAATCAAAGTAAGTCGGAAAATATGACAATATCGCCGATTAACCTGATAACTGCGATCATGCTGATAAACAATAATTTCACGTCATAATTTTCCCGATTACTCAGCAGCTGCTGCTGGCATCATATGATGATACACTACTATCTATTGTTTCAGGTAGTATTCTCCGACGAATCCACTATTTCAGTACTTGATACGAGTGCAGACAGTGAGGAGAAGGCCCGGGGAGGAATTTGAGCCAGAGTGTCTTAAAAAGACTATAAAACATTCACAGAAAATAATGGTATAGGGAGCAATTTCTGTACATGGGACTAGTAGTTTGAAGATCGTTGAAGATGAACCAGTTGAAGTATATAGACGTGCTGCAAAACCGTTTGCTACCTCAAACTAGAGAATGATTCAGTGAGAATCCATGGATATTTCAGCAAGACTCGGCCACTGTCACACTGCCCAATCAGTGAAGATATGGTGTAGAGAAAATGATGTTAAACTGCTGCCATGGCCTGGAAATTCTCCAGATATGAACCCTAT
>SEYY01022056.1:52500-57500 GCA_009176605.1 Armadillidium nasatum | reverse complement strand
TATTAAAGAATGAGACGGAAATTAGAAGGATGTGAGGGGTCCTTCTTCGGCTCAGGCTGAATGAACGCACGCTTCCAGCAAGAAGGGAAGGTTGAAATAGAAAGACATAGACGAAATGGTTTCCCAAGGCAGGGTGCAAGATAGGAAGCACAAGTTTTGAAAACCACAAGAGGGATACCATCAGGACTGTACGCCTTCTTAGTGTTTAGCTCTCAGATAGAGCAGAAATGACGTCTTTAGAAGAAATTACAATTTTATTCATAAATGAGTTTGAGGAGGTTGAAGGAATAGGAACTGCTCCGGAATCGTCTAACGTTGAATTTAAGGCAAAAGTTTGAGCCTAGAGTACAGCTTTAGAGGAAGGCAAAACGGCAGTTGTACTGTCAGAATATACTAAAAGAGGAAAAGAGGAACAATCAAAGCTAGAGTTGACATTTTTTTTAAACATATCACAAAAGGCGTCAGGAATTAGAACCAAAAAGATTGTTGCATTTTTAACGGAGAGATGAGTTTTAAGTGTTATGGAGAATAGGCTTTGAACTATTACGGGATGAAATATAAGTTGCATGATTTCTGGAGTTTAAAGACGACGGTAGTCCCTGAAGGCAGCATCCCTGAGGTGGATAGCATGAGAACAGTGTAAAACTAAGGTTTATTACGCTTAGTAGAAGGGAAAGAATATGGAATGTACGCCTCCATGCCAGAGAGAATCACCTCAGTTATGCGCTCTGCACACTCCGAGGGACCCTTCCCAGGAAACAGTAATCATTCCATGGAAAATCAGAAAAGTACAACCGGATGTCAGATTAGTTAGTGGCACCGAAATATATATATATATATATATATATATATATATATATATATATATATATATATATATATATATATATATATATATATATATATATATATATATATATATATATATATATATATATATATATATGTAGATTAGTGACGGCATACGCATTCGCATCCTCATCAAAATTAACATCCGCATCCGCAATGACGAAAGTCCTACATCCTCATTCACATCCGCATTCGCATTCGCATTCGCATTTCACCAAAATTTGACATCCGCATGGGCACCCACATCCGCAAATGAGAAAATATGACATCTGATCCATCACTATATATATATATATATATATATATATATATATATATATATATATATATATATATATATATATATATATATATATATATATATATATATATATATATATATATATATATATATATATATATATATATATATATATATATATATATATATATATATATATATATATATATATATATATATATATATATATATATATTAGAATTATAAAAAAAAATAACGTTTATGAAAAAAAAAGGTCTCACCTGGAATCGTGTCAATTGCCTGTGATGTAAACGACGACTTTTCAACCTTTGTTGATTCCCATGCCATAAATGAAGGACTCGGAGACTCTTTTTCTTCTTCTGTTGTAGAACTTAAAAGTTGACTAACAGGGTTATCTTCATCGTTGCATTTTTTACCTGATTTCGAAAAATCTTTCAAGGTTTGCAATGTAGATTGTTGCGTATTTTTCACCAAACCCTTGGAATCACTTTGTGAACTTTCCACACTCGTTTTACCTTTTACGTTCGCAGTATTTGACCGCTCCCCCATCCTGTCTTTGTTCTCTCTTGCACAGTCGTTATACAAGTAATGAGGTCGTTTTTGGTCTTGTCTTCCATGGTGGAACGATGGATGAGTTATAAGTTGAGAATAAAATGAACCGTTGACGTCTTCTTGCTTTGGATTGGAACCACAAGTTTCTTTCCTTAAAGTTTGATCTGTCGAACTAGATTGAATTGAATTTTGATGCCCTTGCAGCTGTTGGTTTTGTTGCTGATGGGTATGAGAATGTAGATATTTGTGTTGATGGTGAGAAGAGTTTGAAAGACCGAGGGCGAGTGAATTTTCATCGAAAGAAGGTTGCTGAGAAATCTGACGCTCCCTAGAGAGATATTGACTTGAATCTAATTCAGAATCATCTTCTTCACTAAATTCAGTACATTGATAACTATTATTAATCTGACCATAATCCCCTGGATAGAGAGGTAATCTCGCCATATTGGGCATTAAGAGTTCTTGAACGGAAAACCTTTTTGTCTGATCGCTTATGATAGAGTCAGAAGATCCGGAAATTAATCTTCTTTCTAGGCGATCATTTGAAAGTGAACCATTAAAGTCACCTTTATTCTGATGATATAGCGACCCATTCTGATCTTTATACTCACTATTTGTTGAATAACTCATCATAATGTATTTAGTTAATTAAATTTTTTTCACTTTATGTTGATTAAATAAATCATTCTTTAAAATTGTTTCGTTTTCGTAAACAGTAAAAGTTAAAGTTCCGTAAGATATTTCGTTACGTAAGTCACAAAACATTTTGAGGTTAAATTTACAATATATTTTTCACATTTCATTATTTAATTCTTTATAAAATACAAAAGACCAGGCTTTTTAATGTTAATATTATTATTATTATTATTATTATTATTATTATTATTATTATTATTATTATTATTATTATTATTATATAATAATAATAATAATAATAATAATAATAATAATAATAATAATAATAATAATAATAATAATAAAGGATCTACATTTGGATTCCAAATTTCTAAATAGCTATTTTTGAATATAGTTTAACTTCTTTAAAATTATTCTTGAGAACAATCTACAGCAGAAGTAGAAAGTATATTTATTATATTCTCCTGACGCGTTTCGTCTCTGCACTTGAGACATCTTCAGAGGAAGTTCTTTCAATAATGAATGAGTGTGATTTAAATTTAAAGCATGCATTTTGCAATTAATCAATTCAAATAATATTAAGTTTCATTGATAATTCATTAAATTTTATATTAATATCAGGTCTACGGTTCTTAATGTAAAATGCCTCCGCTATTTTCAATTTTTGCACTTCACACGACCTATATAATGCTATAAAATGTTTAGAAATATTAGGTATAGTTGACATACCTCTGAAGATGTCTCAAGTGCAGAGACGAAACGCGTCAGGAGAATATAATAAATATACTTTCTACTTCTGCTGTAGATTGTTCTCAAGAATAATTTTAAAGAAGTTAAACTATATTCAAAAATAGCTATTTAGAAATTTGGAATCCAAATGTAGATCCTTTATTAAATCAAAAGCTGATATTGAGTTCCTAAATAATAATAATAATAATAATAATAATAATAAAAAATTTATTTTTTTTAATTTATTATATATAGATAATAATAAATTATTTATATATATATTATATATATATATATATATATATATATATATATATATATATATATATATATATATATATATATATATATATATATATATATATATATATATATATATATATATATATATATATATAAATATATATATTTATATATATATATATTTCGCTTTTGACCTTTCAAACTCTCGTGAGATGGTGCTCGACATAATTAAAATCCATCACACATGGACAAATACACCTCAACTTTCATCCCACCTCATCACCACCCTCCATCTCCCTCTTTCCTCAGCAACTCTCCTGCCCTCTTCCACCCAAAATCTCTCTCACTCCATCGATCCATCTCCACTTTGGCCTTCCTCTCCCTCAACCTCAGATTTAAGCATTCTGCGCATATGATAATAAGTGAATCCTGTCTTCATCCATTCTACACTCAAGCCCAAACCACCTTAGTACACCCTCCGCTGCTCTCTCAACCATTCCCCACCTCCATCTACATATTTCAATTATTCTATCATTTCTGATCCTATCCACCCTTCTCAAACCACAAATCGAACTCAGTCCCTTCATCTCAAATATATTTAATCTTTTCCTCACCTGAGAATTCACCAAACATGTTTTACATCCATAAATTTCAGATGGAAAACACATGCATTCAAACATTGGAACCTTAATTTTTTTCCATTTCTTCCATACTTCCCTTAATCCTGCCAACACTTTCATTCCTTCTACAGCTTTATTCTTTATTTCCTTTTCTATTCTCCCTCTTCCTTCCACCAGGATTTCTAAATATTAGAATTCTTCCACCTCCTCCAATCTCACCCCTCAACTCAACACCCCTCCATTCCTCTCTTCTCACAACCACCTCCTCACTCCCAATTATTATGACTTTACTTTCTTCTTGATTTATCCGTAATTCTTTGACTGCTCATTTCCCAACAAATTCTCTCACCAACATTCTCTACTTTTCTCCAGAATCCTCCACAAATACGGCATCATCCTCAAACAGTAAAGCATTTACCTTCTATTCACTCTCCTCATTTCTCATCCTATATATATATATATATATATATATATATATATATATATATATATATATATATATATATATATATATATATATATATATATATATATATATATATATATATATATATATATATATATTTTATTTTTTTTATGTCTCCTCTGGTGGGCAAAGGCCAAAGGCCTAACATTGTCCACCAGAGTTGGTGAGCATACGAAATCGGGTCGCATACGAAATCGCTATATACTATTTATATATATATATATACATATATATATATATATATATATATATATATATATATATATATATATATATATATATATATATATATATATATATATATATATAACTAAAATCATCTACAAATAATTATATTATGAAATATTAAATATTGCTGTAGTGATTTTGATAATTTCATTTTTAAAGAGGTTTTATTATATATATATATATATATATATATATATATATATATAATATATATATATATATATATATATATATATATATATATATATATATATATATATATTATATATATATATTAGTGATAGCATCCGGATCCGCATCGGCGGAGCATCCTCATCAAAATTAACATCCGCACCCGCACTTGCGAAAATTATACATCTACACCCGCACTTTCGAAAATTCAACACCCGCATCCGCATCCGCATCCGCATCTTCC
>SEYY01022056.1:12500-32500 GCA_009176605.1 Armadillidium nasatum | reverse complement strand
CATTGAGAAGAGCTCGTGCGATTCAACTTTCTACACAGTCTCATCCTTTCTCTATCCAACTCTCTGAACCCAGACTTAACCTCTATGCTCAACCTTACATGTACTCTACTGGTAAAGTCTGGAACACACTTCTTTCATCTATTTTCTCCAACTTCCTATGACTTATACACCCTCAAACACAGTGTATTAGGTCATGTCGGCCTTTAATTTGCCCAGGTTACCGGTAGGCCTCTGCTCTTTGCCCACCAGAGGTGAAATAAAAAAAAAAAAAATATATATATATATATATATATATATATATATATATATATATATATATATATATATATATATATATATATATATATATATATATATATATATATATATATATAGGGTGGTTAAATTGTATGGGCCGATGTTGAATGTGAACCACACCTAAACGTCAAGTTTTTTACTGCATTTCATTTGACTTTTTTCAATTTCAGACTTACTCAATTTGAACCATGGAAAGATACACAATGGAGCAACGTGTTAAAGTTATTCAGGCTTATTATGAAAATGGGCGTTCAAATCAAAATGCATATCGTGCACTTCGTGATTTTTTTGGTCAATTTAATCGTCCAAATGTGCGCACAATCGGAAAAATCGTGAAAAAATTTGAGCAAACCGGGTCTGTAGGAGATTTGAAAAGACCAGTGCATGCTCGTACAGCTCGTACTGCAGAAAATATTGCTGCTGTTCGCGATAGTGTGGCTGAGGAGCCATCCACTTCAACTCGTCGTCGTGCCCAACAATTGCACCTCTCACGCTCGTCGTTGATGAACATTATGCATAAAGACTTGCATTTAAACGCTTACAAGGTGCAATTGACTCAAGAACTAAAGCCATACAAAACGTCGTCAATGGTCAGAATGGTGGCAAGAAATGGCAACAGTGGATGATCAATTTTCGAGGAAAATCATCTTCAGTGATGAGGCACATTTTCACCTCAGTGGATTCGTCAATAAGCAGAATTGCCGCATTTGGGCGAATGCTAATCCAAGAGTGATTGTCGAAAAACCAATGCAGCCACAAAGAGTGACTGTTTGGTGTGGTTTATGGGCTGGCGGCATCATCGGGCCGTATTTTTTCCAAAATGAGGCCAGTCAGGCAGTTACTGTGAATGGTGTTCGCTATCGTGAGATGATAACGAACTTTTTATGGCACGAATTGAAAGGTATGGATGTGGACGATATGTGGTTTCAACAGGACGGTGCCACTTGCCACACAGCTAACGAAACAATGGCTATTTTGCGCGACAAATTCAATGGCCGTGTTATCTCACGTGGTGGCGATGTCAATTGGCCGCCAAGATCATGTGATTAGACACCGTTGGACTTCTTTCTTTGGGGTTATTTGAAAGAAAAGGTGTACGTCGATAAGCCAGCAACAATTCAAGAGCTAAAGGATGAGATAATTCGGCACATTAACGGCATAGAACCCCAATTATGCCTCAGCGTCATCGAAAATTTGGACCATCGGATGGAGGTGTGCCTGCCGAGGTCGCGGCGGCCATTTGGCCGATATTTTGTTCCATACATAATTGAACCATACCATATTATCATAATAAAAAGAAATGACAATAAATTCCTAAGTAATTTGTGTTTTATTCAAAATCAACATCGGCCCTTAAAATTTAACCACCCTTATATATATATATATATATATATATATATATATATATATATATATATATATATATATATATATATATATATATATATATATATATATATATATATATATATATATATATATATATATATATATATATATATATATATATATATATATAAGCATAGCATGTAAGGTTAAGCATAGATGTTAAGTTTGGTGTCAGATAATTGGAAAAAGAAAGGGTGTGACATTGTGGGGCGTTCAGAAGAGCATTATCCGTGTAATTGCGATTGCATAGTGTGACACAACAATACAAGGGGTAGAAAGAGACTGGACAGAGTTATTAAGAGCAGGATAGCTGGCAAGACGAAAATCACTAGATTCCACTTTTTCAGCGACAACTGTGTGAGTGAAACCTCCCCAGATGTTTGAATCATGCTTCACCGCAATGCCGTATAGTAGAGGACCAAGAGTCAGAGAGAAGAGAAAGATCGCTAGTAGAGCGTTCTTAACAAAATACGACACTCCCTCCCTCATTGCGTCTATTGAAATAAATTCACTCGATATTTATTTATTTGAATTCATCAAATAAAAAAATTAAAGTAAATATATGAACAATAAACAACAAACTATTTATATACAATTGAAGAAGGAGCTCTTTAGAGAAAAGATTATGGAGTAAAAATTGAAATCTGGCAACCCTTTCGCCTTTTTATTTAAATCATATTTTAATAGATAAATGTTTATTAAATGTATTAGAAGTGCAGTATAATACTGTACGTAAATTAATATTACTTTATATATATATATATATATATATATATATATATATATATATATATATATATATATATATATATATATATATATATATATATATATATATATATATATATATATATATATATATATATATATATATATATATATATCATTAGTTCTGTTTACTTTTCTCTTAACTTTACTGACTATCCTAAATTCTCTGACTTACTTAACTTCAAAAGAAAGCACATTCTCTCCTTTTCTTCTTTCTCTGAAATCATCAGTTTAGATAATTTCAATGTTTAACACAAGTAAAAACTTTCTTCAAGTTCTCAAAATATAGCCGGAAAGCCTACGTTCCATTTCTCTATTCCAAATGACCTTGAGCAGATCGCCTTCTAAACCTTTTCTTAACTTTTATTCCTTCTCTTTATGCTGCAAAACTTTATCTTCTTCTGGGTTCCTCTGATAACCTTCTAATCTTTGTATCCTTTTCAATCTCTACAAGTTTTCCACAGGAGGGGACCCCCCCATATTCAGCTGAAGCGTTTGCGTGATGTCGGCTTGACTTGCGATCTTACTTTTTTGATTTCCCATGGAATGATTATTGTTACCACGAGAGAAGTCCTTCAGAATGTGCTGATCGCATAACGGAGGTGCTTTTCTCAGTCATGGAGGCGTATATTACTTATTCTTTCCTTTCAATTAAAGTTATTTTATTTTAATTTTAGCATAAACTTGAATAGTCATTCAATAAATTTTGTTTCTTAAGATACAACAATGATTTTATGACATGTATGATTATATAAACTTTAAAAAATATCACTTATTTCAGAGAACGACGTTATTTAGATTTAATGTTACTGTAAATGAAAGGATTCAAATCCGAATCCAAATCTTGAACCTTCGAATCCGAATCCAAATCCAGCAAGTTTAGAATTCTCGAATCCGAATCCATAGAAAAATCTTAGAATCCGGATTCGGTTTGCCCATCACTGACATATATATATATATATATATATATATATATATATATATATATATATATATATATATATATATATATATATATATATATATATATATATATATATATATATATATATATATATATATATATATCAGAAATAGAGAAGTTCCTAGGGAATCTAAGTTTAAAAAAGAATAAATTAGGGAAGAAAACAGATGAATTCATTTTAATGAGATTTCGTTCTAAAAACAAACGATAAACAATAAAGTTTCATATTTATGGCAACACATCATCAATACAGAAAATAGAAGGAACATAATTTTGCAAAATAAATTTAACTAAATAAATTAATTTCTTTTCTTAATTAATAGTTGAAAAATATTAAAATAATAAAGCTTAAAAATTCCAAGGAAAATAGTATTAAATATAAAATAAATATTAACAAGAATAGATAAGTAAACAAATGTGTGGGGAAAAATAGACTCGACAATAAAAAGAAAGAAAATATAAGAATGAAAGACAGATCAAGCAATTATAAGTGCCACAGAAGAATTATGGATACTAAGTTTGGGATTAATTGTTTTTATATATAAGGATTCCAAAATTTTAAGTTCTTCGTCAGTAGAAGTATTTTGAAGGATAGAATAGTCCTGGAGAGATATAGGATGTTTTGTGAGATTGGAGTGATCTCTGATAGCTGAATTATCCCGATAGGGAAATAGGAAGATTAGTATGTAAGAAGATGCTCATGTGTTTGAAGGCTCGAATCTTCAGTTGTAAGCTAGTTTGGCCCACATTGTCAACATTATAGTTGGTACATTTCTATTTATAAGATGCAAGAACGCGAGCGAACTGAATACTTTCTTCAATCTTAAAAAAGCTACCGATTGAGATGTTGCTTGTAAAGGAGATAAGAAAGTTACATTGTGGAAAATGTTTGTGAAAGATATTCCAAATTTGGAAATGGGAGTCATTAAATGAGGCCCAATGTAAGGAAGTCTAGCATAACAGAGCATTAGAAACTATTTATAAGATAATAGTAGAGTAAAATCCATACTTATATTTCATCTTAAATATTTTGAAGGTATATTTGGGGTGGTGGGTGTTATTGATCAATGAGGACACCAGTTTATTGAAGAGGTTAGAGGGAAAAAGATTAAAACTATAAAACATATCGAGAAAGGATATTTCACCGTGGAAAGAATTCTAATCAGAACAAATGTAATAGGGTGATAGAGCTAAAGAAATTAGTACCAAGCAAGGTATTAGTAGGTTTAGGATAAATAGAGTAGATAATTCATAAGAAGAAGGGCGAGATAAAAGTATCAAGAAAAAGTTTTTTTTATTCACATTCAAAGATGAAATTAATGTTTTTATTCATGAAATAATAACGAAACAAATTGTCGTTCATTATGAAAGACAATAAAACAGCCATCAATGTAACGACGGTAAAGTAAATTCTAGGAGATATTCGTGGTAAGAAAGAAATATACTGGGAAAGGTAGAACGAAGAGGAGAACCCATTGTCGAAGAGGAGAACCCATTGTCATATATATATATATATATATATATATATATATATATATATATATATATATATATATATATATATATATATATATATTATATATATATATAAGGAAAATCTGTTTTTGATTTGTGAAAGTTGACAACAGTTTATTAATTCTGTTCACGCTTTGTTGGGAGAAGTTTGTTCTAGTAATGTCTTACTAAATAATAAAAATAATGGTGATGACAATAATAATAATAATAATAATAATAATAATAATAATAATAATAATAATAATAATAATAATAATAATAATAATAATAATAATAATAATAATAATAATAATAATAATAATAATAATAATAATAATAATAATAATAATAATAAATAATAATAATAATAATAATAATAATAATAATATAATAATAATAATAATAATAATAATAATAATAATAATAATAATAATAATAATAATAATAATATTAAGATGGATAGATAGATAGATAGATATATACATGCAAACATACATACATACATTAATATATACATACATACATACATACATACATATAATATAGTTATTTCTTATTATATATTACGCAAACGAATTTAGAGAATTTCGTATTAAGTTAAATTTAAAGAAGAAAAAAACGGAAAACAAATTATTCAAAAAAAAAAAAAATATTTGAAGATACCATTGTAAAATATTTTATCCTTGACTCAAATAATAATAATAATAATAATAATAATAATAATAATAATAATAATAATAATAATAATAATAATAGAAAAGTTGATGGACAAACAGATGCGAAAACTAAGCTTTACCAAAAAGTTGGCAAAAAATAGGGAAAATATTAGCGAAAGTGAAGACAAAAAAACTCAAGATAAAAAGAAACTTTTGTTTAGAGCAAAGCGAGAAGGAAATCCATATAGAAACAATAGGACTTAAATGTGGTTCCATTTTTTAAAATATTTATGTTTTATTTTTACTTTAGTACTTTAATATAATCTGTACTTTAATTTTTTTTACTTGCATTAAATTAGCGATTGATATTTTGTAAAATTTACTGAAAAGTTTTTCCGGTAACTTCATTTGTAATTTATCGGAAAATACCAAAAATATAAATTCCGGTTTTAAATCAAAATCAGTTTTGGGACTGGCAAGAAGTAACTGATGAAAGGAGTGTGCGCATCATCCTCGCCAAATTTGCTTACAGGTTCTTGACAACCGACCAAATGCAGGAAAGGAATGTTGGGCTTCATTAATTATCGTGCAATGTCATAACTGGTAATGAAACCTGGGTTTAAGGGTCTGACCCTGAAACATAACCAAGAAAAGAGTTCAGATTCACCAAGATCCAAAAAGATGAAGAGCGATGACAAACTCGTGTCGAGGGATTTCTTTGACATTATTGGAATAGTACCCAAAGAGAATCTGTCTCCTCAGGACACACACACACACACACACATATATATATATATATATATATATATATATATATATATATATATATATATATATATATATATATATATATATATATATAATTATCTATAGCATGGAGGTATACATACCATATCTTTGCCTTCAACGAAAGCTATTATCCTGAGTTTAACTGCTTTTCTTGTCATTTCTAAATTTTGTTAGACTGGCAAAAAGCTTTGATGTCTAAACTTCCAACTTTCGATCTACCCTTTTCTCTGATTTTCTCTCAAGTCGCTCCAATGCAAGTGTTGTAGACGGGCTCCTGTTCCTTGATTAAATCTTTTAACCGTGGTCTTCCTGTAACTTCTATTCCCAGCTTTTTATATACTTTTCTTAATGACATTCTCTTTATCACGTCATCTTCCATCCTTTCCTCTACCTGTCATCACACCTTTCATTTTATAAACGTGACTTGGAACCATTGGCGTAACAAGGAAATTTTTCTGAATAGTTATTTGGTCCCCTCTTTCAGCGAATCTCAATTGGTCTTATGATTATATATATATATATATATATATATATATATATATATATATATATATATATATATATATATATATATATATATATATATATATATATATATATATACAGGCCTAAATCAATTACCAATGTCCACACAAAAACATTTGAAGACACCGCACCCCTTGTGCAACCGGGATCCTGTTGAAAAGAGACAAAGCAATAACGTCACCTCACAAATAGTTTGTCTTTTGGCCTTTGACTCGATCCTATCAAAAAAATGGTTGAAGCTTGAGCCTATCAAGATGTGAGAGTAGAACGTATCCCAAATTATCGATGTATGAATGAAAAGAGCTAGTTAAGCAACCCAGAAGATCATTAATGAAAAGTAGGAATAGGGTAGAAGACAAGACAAAATCCTGTGAAACACCACTGTTGACAGGAAAGAAAGAAGTCGCTCCGTTAACAACAGCTGATTTAAAACGATTAGAAAGAGAGCTAAATATAGGTAAGCAATGAGTAGGAATCCAAGAGAGGGAATCTTGAAAAGCAGAAACGCATGTCATACCAGACAAAAGTCTTGGATATGTCAAGAGATTCCAAACAAGACTTTCCAGATCCCTAAGGGCAGAATATACATTTTTGAGGTAGGAAAGTTTATCACTAGTGGAACTCTAGCCCTGAAAGTCAATGCTGATATTCAGAAAGAAGGAAAAGGGATTCCACATGATCCAAAAAATGAGAGTTCAGAATGGTTTCAAAACACTTTGACAGAATACAAGTGATATTTATAGAAAGATTGTCAGGAGGATCAGAGCAGCTATTTTTCTTCAGAATAAAATAGGTTGGATAAATGTATGCTTAGAAATAGAGGGAAAGTTTCAGCATTGAGGCTTAGAGAGAATAATTGAACGAGAAACGACGCTACCTTGAACCACACTCCCTCAAATCTAGAAGAGGAATGGCATCCTGGCTGCTTGCCTTCCTAAATTTTATAAGTTTTACAAGCCCATGCACCTGATGAAATGTAATCACAGGTAAAGGAATGAAACATTTGAGAGGAGAAGGTGGAAGTGGAGAAGAATTGCCAGGGTTGTACAGGGTTGAATTAGAGAAAAACAAGTTGCCAAAGAGATTAGACATTACAGATGGAGAATTAGCAACAGATCCATCGAAGCGAATATGAGTATTAAAGGACGATTTACAATAGTTGTTAAAGAAAAGGCTAGAGAGATTTATCAATAGGAGATTTTTAGAGATTAGATCACTTTGGTTTGGTGAAATTAACTTTCCTCATCAAATAATATCACTACAACGATCCCTAGCTGAAGTAAGATGAACGAGAGTGATAGGAGAGTAAGGAGATCAAGAATTTTTCCATCTTGGAAACGTGTTTTCTGAGACCTGAATGGAGCGAGAACAAACACGATCGAATCGTAAATTTTGTAGAGAGAAAGATTTAATACTGTTTAGGTGAAGAAAAGAGCCTGTACATTCCATCAGTGATTACAGCCCAAACCTTACAGTCACTGCAAGAGTAGTTAGTGTAGAAGCAAAGTAAAGTCCCCTAATCAGAAATTATAAGAATATATATATATATATATATATATATATATATATATATATATATATATATATATATATATATATATATATATATATATATATATATATATATAGAGAGAGAGAGAGAGAGAGAGAGAGAGAGAGAGAGAGAGGAACAACTGATTTAAATTTTCAGTCTGAAGATGCTTATTCAAAAGAACTGGGAGTGGGCTAAGGAAATGTATATTGCATTTATATATCTGGAGAAGGCTTTTGACACCGTATCTAGAGAGAATTTGTGGGAAACACTTAGGGATCCTTTTTATGAGGTGGACCCAAAATGGATTAGGCTAATACGAGGAATGTATGAAACCAGCGAAAGTGCAGTGAGAACGGCACATGGCATAGGTGATTGGTTTCCGGTGAGATCTGAGTGAGACAAGGGGGAGTGATGTCACCTCTACTTTTTATTATATATATGGATAGGTGTATCAGGGAAGTAGATATGGGAGACGAGCTCGGTGTAGTTTTGGCATATGCCGATGATATAGCGGTTGTGACAAGGAACAGAGATACTTTGCAGCAGGCAATGGAAACGTGGGGAGAGGTGTTCAGGAGAGTGGGGATGAAGGTAAATAAGGGTAAAACGGAGGTGATGAGAATTGCGAGGGGTCAGGAGGAGGTTGTGTTGATGTTGGATGGGGTGAGGTTAGCGGAGACACAGAAGTTCAACTATTTAGGGGTGACTGTGAACTCTGATGGGGAGATGGCACAGGAGATAGAAGGCAGAATCGAGAAGTTCTCTGGGGTGTTGAGACGGCTGTACCCTCTGTTAAAGGACAGGCATATACCAAGAAAGGTGAAAACCCTGATATATACATCGATACTAAGACCTGTTCTGATGTATGGATCTGAGGCCTGGACTTTGACTACCAGAACCAGAAGCAGAGTGGAGGCGGCGGAAATGAGAGCTCTGCGCCTGATAAGGGGAGTGACTAGGTTGGACAGAATGAGGAGTGCAAATATTAGGAGAGAGCTTGACGTCGAGTCGTGGAGTGAAGTGGTGGAGAGGCGGCAGCTGAGCTGGTACGGACATATGAAAAGGATGAATGACGCGAGATATCCGGCAAGATTTTACAACTGGCAGCCGGAGGGAAGGAGACCAGCTGAAAGACCGAGGAGACGATGGAAGGATGGAGTGGCAGAAGCTATCGCTAGAAGGGGAGTGACGCTGGAGGAGGTTGAAGAGAGGGGACAGTATATGGACAGATCTGTCTGGAGAGGCTTCGCGAGAGACAGGGCTATGCCCTAACTACGTGTCTGGTGAGAAAGGTGAGAAAGAATATATATATATATATATATATATATATTTTAAAAGAGTTAGAGAAACTACCCTTCGATACATGGTGTCTCAGACAGGAGCAAAAAACCTAGGGTGAGACCAGGAGAGGTGGTATTAAACAGATTTGAAGTAAGTTCATAAGGGACGGACATTCGTGAGTGGTATATATATATATATATATATATATATATATATATATATATATATATATATATATATATATATATATATATATATATATATATATATATATATATATATATATATATATATATATATATAATATATATATATATATATATATATATATATATATATATATATATATATATATATATATATATATATATATATATATATATATATATATATATATATATATATATATATATATATATATATATATATATATATATATATATAATATATATATATTAGAAGTAAGAGATAATAGATAGAACAAATAAATTTAGTAGTAGAAATGCAAGAGGGCTTAAGCCATGAAATAGAGAATTCAGAAGACTCCAAATTAAAGACACAAGAACAGACAACATCGTTGCACACAAATGTGCAACAACCGCCTTTGGATGAAAATTGAGGATAAAGACAGCAGGAGGTAACAAAATGAAGTTTGCTGCCTGTTTCAGATCCGGATTCGAGAAATTAAAAATAAGCTGGATTCATTTTTGAATGTTCCTGATTCGGATTCGAATTTGAGAAATTCGATAAAAACCTGAATTAGGATTCAAATCCTTTCACTTACAGTACCAAAATTTAAACAACGTGTTCACTGAAATGTGATATTTCTTCAAGAAACTTTATGTAAACCTACACGTCACAAAATTATTATTGTGTCTTAAGAAACAAAATTTAGTAAATGACTTTTCAAGTTTATAGAAAGAATTCAGGTTTAGTTGAAGGAAGAGAATATGGAATGTAGGTCCCCATGCCAGAAATAATTATCTCAAATATGCGCTCTTCACACTCAATAGGCGGGGACCTTTTCAGCAGAAAGCTTGAAGAGATGGAAGAGGATACAGAGATACTATGATCGGAGGTTCGAACCTAGAGGAGGATTGAGTTTTACAGAATAAGGAGAAGGATTAAATGTTAAGGAAGTTTTAATGTTGGATTCATCTCCAAAGGGATCAGGAATGGCAGTGGGAAGCTGCACCATCTGCTCAAGGTCATTTTGGATAGAGAAATGGAAGACAATTTCACCTGCTGTATTTTGAAAACTCGAAGAAAGTCATTGGCCGAGGTAAATCATCCAAACTGTCAAATAGTCAGTAGTGTTAAGATATAAATAAGCAGAACAGATAAATCTAGCATATATATATATATATATATATATATATATATATATATATATATATATATATATATATATAATATATATATATATATATATATATATATATATATATATATATATATATATATATATACTATATGCATTTGATTTACATATCAAAGCGAAAGGGTTGCCAAATTTTAAATTTTTACACCTGAATCTTGTCTTTCCCGGGCCACCTTCAATTTCTTTCTCAAAAACATATGAGTTGTTTGCTGTTTCCATTTCTTATGTTTATTTTAAATATTTTATTTGACGAATTCAAATAAAGAAATATCAACTGAATTCGAAAGGTGTATTGAAAGAATGTCGTATTTCTTAAGGAACACTCTACTGGTGAACCTCCTTCTCTTCTCTTTGACACTTGGTCCTCTGCTCTTCGAGATTTCGGTGAATCTTTTGATGTCATTCTAGACATATCAAAAGCCTTCGATAGAGTCTTGCACAAAGCTATAAGCTTCTCTTTCTAGGTATTTATCCATCTCTCTGTAGCTGTCTGTTTGACTTCCTTTCCAGTAGTTCTATAACAGCTGTTGCACACGACCATCGTTCATCTTTTAAATCTATTAATAGTGGTGTCAATCAGGAATCTATTCTATCTACAATTCTTTTCCTTCTTTTCAGATGTGACCTTTTTTTCTGTTACTTCATCACTAATCCACCCATATTCATATATATATATATATATATATGACTTTATACTCCATTACCCCTTTTTATTTGAAATTCATCACAACCTATTATTTATCGCAAGGAGTGTAGCCTTGAAGCAGCTAGCCTCGGATCTTTGCCAAATTTCTTATTGGAGCAAGGAAAACATGATTTTTCATTGCCTTGAAAACTCAGATATTCCATTTTTCTACTTGACATAATATTTCACACAACTAAGACGTCTTCGAAAAGACATAACTCATGATTCGTAATATTCTTGTTGTTTCCTTGATCTTGATCTTTCTTGGAAGAATCATGTTATTTTTCTTTCTAGGCAAGCTTTCTCGCGAGGTCGGTTGTTCTAAGGTACCCTTTAAATTCCTTCACGTCACACCAGTTGCTTGTTCTTTACAGGGGTTGTTCTTCCCTATATATGGAGTTTGATTTACATATCTTGGGTGTTTTCACTCATACAGTTCTATTTGAAAAGGTGAAAATTAGGGATTTTCGTCTTTTCAACTGTTTCACTCTTACTAACTCTTTCCAGTTTCTTTTGGCCTTTGAATTGTTGCGTCACACTCTATACAGTCGCAGATAAAACGGGAACTGCTCTTCTGAACTCTTAAGTCGCACACCTCCTCCAATAAAAAGGGCGAGTGAGACACGCCTTTCTAACAGACTCATCATATCTCTGTCCAACTCCCTGACATCTGATTTAACCCCAATGCTCAATCTTACATCTTCTCTACTGGTAAAGTCTGGAACATAAATTTATCTATTTTCAAAACCTCTTTTGACTTTCATACTTTCAAACGCCGTGTATCTGGGCATGTTGGCTTTCATTATGGTCAGTCCTCTGAATTTCTCAACTCAGATGGAAATTTTAAGCTTCTGGCGTTTTCCCCACAGATGATATATATATATATATATATATATATATATATATATATATATATATATATATATATATATATATATATATATATATATATATATATATATATATATATATATATATATATATATATATATATATATATCAGAGCTGGGAACACTACTCATTTGGAGGTAAAGGTGGTGCGAAAGCCCAACTGTGCGATTTTTCAGACCCTCAAAAAGTGCGCGACCGACTTTAGCGCTACAGCTCGATGCGCGACAAATGCGCTATTAAGAGCCCAAGTGCGCGACTTCAAAAAAAGGTTTCAATATTACAAGGTATAAATCCTTACAAAAAATTTTACTTAGTTTTAATAATTTTTAAAAATATAACATGAATAAATATTACTAAATCTCCAGATTTTCCTCTTCGTCCTTCGTGTCCTCATCAAAGGACAAGAGATCCATGTTTCTTTTCATAAAGACAAGTTGCTCAAAATTAATAGCAGTTAAGGAGGACCTCCTTGGCCTCAAAATAACCCCACAAACATTATAAGAAAAATTTATTTGACAGTGCTACTCAAGCTTATAAAAATTATAATAAATTAAATACAGTTCTGTTTAATTAACGTACCGGCAGTAAGCGCATCGGTTCTGCTTTTGAAGAATAATTGAAGCTAAGCGATTTTTAACATCAAATTATCAAAATAGGCGAGCAGCAAAGGAAAATTTTAACCAAGTCACTTGGTGAAATAAATGTAAAATACATAAATATATATGTAAGTCGTATTAAATTAACTTAATTTAATTAAATTATTAAAAGTTTAGACTAACAAGCTAGAACTCTTAAAAAAAATGACCGAGAGAAATATTTTGGAAAGCACCATAAATATTTCAATTTTTCAAAAAACGCACAATTAAATCGCGCGAAAATTTTTCAATGCACTACTGAAATTGCGTTATTTTTCCTGACGTCTGCTCTAATGCCCTATTTTTCGGTTGTGGGTGACTCACGTACTTGCGCAGTAGCGCACTTAATCGAGCAAATACCCACCACTGATATATATATATATATATATATATATATATATATATATATATATATATATATATATATATATATATATATATATATATATATATATATATATATATATATATATATATATATATATATATATATATATATATATATATATATATATATATATATATATATATATGGCTTAGATATAGAACGTTTCTGAGTTTCGATATTTTTTATATCGATATTTTTTAAATCGATATTTTAAAATTTCGAATTTAATCAGTATCTCATTGAAACGTTTTTGTATAGGTTAGGCCTGTATTTTACGGCAACTTGGTACGCTAGAAAACTAAATAATAATAATTAAAAAAATAATTAGAATAATATTTGAATAGGCATATCGATGTTTCGATATATCGATATTTTCGAATATCGATATTTTCAAAACATTGAAACTCAGAAACTATATATATATATATATATATATATATATATATATATATATATATATATATATATATATATATATATATATTATATATATATATATATATATATATATATATATATATATATATATATTAGAGGTGGACCGGATAGTAATTTTTTACTATCCGCGGATGCGGATGCGGTTGCGGATATTCAATTGCGGATGCGGATGCGGATAGTTTAATTTTTTAAAGTTTTGCTATAGATTTTTGGAATTTTAAATATAATATCCAGAATCTATGTTACCAGGGTGTGGGACGGGGACCCAACTCTTGAACACCCCACCAACCTCTTTCTCCAACCTTAACCCATTTTGAAAAAAGGTTATATATATATATATATATATATATATATATATATATATATATATATATATATATATATATATATATATATATATATATATATATATATATATATATATATATATATATATATATATATATATATATATATATATATATGTAGCCAGTATTTCAGTATTACCTTCACACTTCACAGTTTCACATATTCCATTTGAAGTTAATAATTGGTAAGTTATTTTTTAGAAATAAAAGCTTTTGGGCTCTTTCAGGTGAAAGTTTGGTTCGCTTTTCGTCGTAAATGAGGCCTGCACAACTGAAAAGACGCTCACTAGCAACACTAGTTGAAGGACATGCTAAATAAGTCCTTGCCAGCTCAGCAAGAAAAGGGAAACTTTTGCAATTATCTCTCCACCAAACCAGTTGGTATTTATCTGCCTCCAAACGTGGGAGTTTCAGATAATTTTCAATAATCGATATTGTATCCTTTGACACTTCTGACTGTGATTCTTCATCGCTGCTGGAAACTAGAAGATCTTTCATTGATTTAGCAATGCTTAAGCTAACAGATTTTGTTTCTTTTGTATCTGAGAGCTTTTGCTTTTTCTTGAAAGGCGTTATTTTAGCTGTTTCTATCATCTCATCGCATAAGCATCCTAATTTGATTTTAACATTCTGAGAAACAAGTGGTTTAAAAAATTTTGTTTTGTACCTAGGATCTAAAAAGGTTGCAATTGTATAAGCATCATCATTTTCCAGGTTTTCAAATCTGTCGTTCATCTCCTTCATTAATGTTTCAGTCATCCTTGAAACTCCCTTAGACTTAATAACATTTGTTAACACAACTTTCAATGTTGAAACAAGTGGTATCACATCTGACAAACATGATTCAGCTGAACTCATAATTTTCTTATAATTTTTTACTATCCGCGGAGGCGGATGCGGTTGCGGATATTCAATTGCGGATATCCGCGGATGCGGATATTGGAAAAATGATGCGGATATCCGCAGTTGCGGATGCGGATATCCGGTCCACCTAATAATATATATATATATATATATATATATATATATATATATATATATATAATATATATATATATATATATATATATATATATATATATATATATATATATATATATATATATATATATATATATATATATATATATATATATATATATATATATATATATATATATATATATATATATATATATATATATATATATATATATATATATATATATTAGGGATGGAGCGATACCAAAATTTTTACCGATACCGATACCTAAAAATTACCAGATACCGATACCGATACCGACTGTATCGGTATCGGAAAATATGCCGATACTACTACCGATACCGATACCGATACCGATACTTTACTCTTATCCAAAAATTTTGCCGATACCGATACCGATACTGAAAAGGCCGATACCGATACCGATACCGATACTGGTATCGGAAAATATGCCGATACTTGCCGATACCGATACCGATACCGATACTTCACTCCATCCCTAATATATATATATATATATATATATATATATATATATATATATATATATATATATATATATATATATATATATATATATATATATATATATATACGTGTGTGTGTGCCTTCGGGGAAAGGAGTACGTTGTAAGACTAGGTGTGCGAGTATTACTCTCAAATGCGTCGGATATATATATATATATATATATATATATATATATATATATATATATATATATATATATATATATATATATATATATATATATATATATATATATATATATATATATATATATATATATATATATATATATATATATATATATATATATTACCATTCACCTTTCCCACTCTCGTTGGGTGGTGTTCGTCACATTTCGCTTACGCCCACACATCCACACTCTATTTCCCCTCCCCCCTCACCACTGCCCTCCATCTCACTCTGTCCTCCGCGACTCTCCTACCTTCGTCCACATTCAAACCTCTCCCCTCCAAAATCTCCCTCACCCCATCCATTCCCCTTCACCTCGACCTTTCCTTCCCCCTTTCTCCCTCTACCTCGGGTCTCATCATTCTACCCACCATCCTATTCTCATCCATTCTACACATATGCCCAAACCATCTTAATACACCCTCTTCAGCTCTGCCCACTATTCCCCTCTTCCATCCACATCTCTCTCTTATTCTTTCGTTTCTGATTCTATCTACCTTTCTTAACCCACATATGGACCTCAATCCTTTTATCTCAAAAACTTCTGATCTTTTTCCTAATCTGAGCATTCATCACCCATGTTTCACACTCATACATTGCAGAAAGAAGACACATACTCTCAAAACATTCTTACCTTTATTTCCTTTGATATTCTCCTCTTCTTCCAAACTTCCCACAGTTCCACCATCACTTTCATTCCCTCTATCACTCTATTTTTTATTTCTCCATCCATCTCCCCTTTTCCCTCCACTAACATTTCCAGATATCTAAACTCTTCTACCTCCTCAAATTTTTCTCCCCCCACCTCGACACCCTCCCATTCCTCCCCTCTTATTGCCTCATCCCTGCCTCCAATTCTCATCACTTTTCTCTTTGTTGAGTTTACCTTTAATCCCTTCGACGCACATTCCCTCACAATCTCCTTCACCAACATTCTCAGCTTCTCCCCAGATTCAACTAACACCGCATCATCCGCAAACAACAAGACGTTTACCAGTAGTATACCCCGCACTTTCGGGGGGTGACAGATTTAGCTACTTTTCGAAAAATCTGGCAACCTGCCCCTAAAGGTCTTTTCTGCATTTGCGTGCAATCCTGCATTCTCAGGGACCTTCCTGACATTTTCTTTGTCGGTTCAAGAACCCCTGGACCCCCGGATTCGAGCCAAATTCAGCAGGACTGAACCGCAAAGAAAATGGTCAGGAAAGAGAGTGAGGTGAACGCAGCGATTTTGCAAACTCAGGCAACTTCCTGATACCATTTTTGGGGGGTTCACAGGGCCCCGCGGGGGCCCCTTCCCCAGACTTGAGGCCAATTTCAATGGGTTGAACCCCCCAAAATGGTGTCAGGAAAGAGCGTGAGGTCAATTTGAGAGGAGTAATTTGCTTTACAAATCAAAATCCCGTTGTGGCTTAGGTTGCCAGATTTCGAAAAGTAGCTAAATCTGGCACCCCTCTAAAGTGCGGGGTATACTACTTTTACCTCCCATTTCCCCTCTCCATTTCTTAACCTAATACCCTTCCCTTCCCTTCCCTCTTCATCTCCCTAACAACCCCATCCATTAACACATTAAACAACCATGGAGACATAACACACCTCTGCTTCAGTCCAACTCCCACGTTAAACCATTCAGTCAGTTCCCTTCTCACCCTCACTCTCGCTCTACAGTTCTCATAAAATGATTTAATTCCATTCAATAACCTACCTCTCACTCTCCCCTCCCTTAGAACCTCAAACAATTTCCTCCTACAAACTCTACCATACGCCTTTTCCAAATCTATTAAGCATACATACCCCACTCTATCTTTCTCACGCAAGTTCTCACCAATTTCCCTCCACTAACATTCCCAGATATCTAAACTCTTCTACCTCCTCAAATTTTTCTCCCCCCACCTCGACACCCTCCCATTCCTCCCCTTTTATTGCCTCATCCCTGCCACTCAGTGTAAACACTTGATCCACACATCCCCTACCTTCTCTAAAGCCTCCCTGTTTCTCCCCCACTCTCTCTCTCTCTTGTTAATTCTTTCACTTTCACTACCAAAACTCTCCAATAGATTTTCCCTACTACACTCAACAAGCTTATCCCCCTATAACTCCTACACATCATTTTATCCTCCTTCCCTTTATATATCGGCACTATGCAAGCATCTTGCCACTCCTGAGGGACTTTTCCATCTCCCCAACACACATTAAACATTCTCACCAACCAGTCAACTATCACTTCCGCTCCCACCCTTATCATCTCCCCATACATACCATCCATTCCTGCTGACTTTCCCTTCTTCACCTTTCCCACAGTTATTTTTACTTCCTCTCTACTAATACTCCCGCCTTCTTCTAACAACATCTCTCATTATTCTCCACTAATCCCAAGCCTCCATCCCCGTCAACAAATCACTAAAGTGTCTCTTCCATCTTTCCCCACCTCCCTCTCTCCTTGTACCACATCACAATCTTCCACCCTCACTCCCTCTCCCCGCTTCTCTCTCCCTCTACTCGCTTTATTTACCTTCTTCCAAAATATCTTGCTCTTATCCTTAAAATTCTCTGCCAACTTTCTACCTCACTCCTCTCCCACTCTCCTTTTCACTCTCTTCACCTCCCTACACCTCCCCTTATACTCTTCCCAATCTCTACCCTCCTTCGTACTCAAATACTTGCAGAAGGTCTCTTTTTTTCCTTTTAATCATATTCTCCAACTCTTCATTCCACCACTCACTCCCCTTTCTTCTACCATTGCCTATTTTTTCATCTCACACACTCTTCTCGCAACCTCTAGTAACTCTCCCTTCAATTTACTCCACTCCTCCTCCACCTCCCTTCCCCTAACCTCCACCCATTTCTCTCTTATTCCTCTTGTGTAGTCACCTCTCTTCTCCTCATCTTCTAGCCTCTCCACTCGTACTATCTCCACCACTCTCCCTCTCCCTCCCACTTTCTTCCAACCTCCTTTAACTTTTATTTTCGCCACCACCAAATAATGGTCCGAAATACCCATCGCAACTCCCCTCAGCACGTTGACATCCAACAACCTACTTTTCCACTTCCAGCTCACACACACAAAATCCAAGAGTCCCCTTTCCCCATTCACACTACTCACCCAGGTATATTTATTTCTTAATTTCTTTTTAAACCACGTATTTCCAATCATAAAACCCCTTGCCGCATACATTCCAATCATTTCAGTCCCATTTTCATTTACCTCTTCCACTCCAAATGGTCCTATTACGCTATTCAACCTTCTTACACCCACCCTTGCATTCAAATCACCTAACAGACAAACATGATCCCTACCGTCAAAACTTACCACATACTCAATCAGACTCTCCCAAAATCTCTCTCTCTCTCTCTCTCTCTCTCTCTCTCTCTCTCTCTCTCTCTCTCTCTCTCTCTCTCTCTCTCTCTCTCTCTCCCTTTCATTTGCTCTTGCTACAGGTGCATAAGCACAAATAAAATCCCAATACTCCCTTCTTAACCTTAATCTTACCCAAACAATTATGGCCCCCATTCTACCTTCCTTTCACACAACTCCACCACTCATCTCTCATAACAATTGCTTCATCCTCCCTTGCTCTCACCTTCTCATTATATATATATATATATATATATATATATATATATATATATATATATATATATATATATATATATATATATATATATATATATATATATATATATATATATATATATATATATATAGCTTTCATTTCATGAATTCATTTATTCCTATTAATATTTTTATTATTATTATTATTGCTATTATTATTATTATTATTATTATTATTATTATTATTATTATTATTATTATTATTATTATTATTATTATTATTATTATTATTATTATTATTATTACT
>SEYY01022056.1:0-10000 GCA_009176605.1 Armadillidium nasatum | reverse complement strand
GCAACTGGGGTGAAGTGAAGAAATTGGGAAGGCGCTACAGAACACTAAACCTCTTAGAAGCTTGTTTAGAAAGAAAAGTAATGGGATCTTTCCAAGAAAGATCCCGAAAAAAAAAACAAGAATATTAAAGTGAGAGATGAAGGTTTGAGTTGTGTTTTCGAAGAAGATAACATAGTTGCGTGGAAGGTTGTGCCGAATAGAGAGATGGAGGAATTGAGTTTGGATGTATTGAAAACGACCATGTTATCTCTGCCCCAATATGAAATACGAGTAGATCAGGGTTTAGCTATTCCAGTGCTACACTCCTTGTGTCTATTAACTGATGTTGGAAGGAGCGTCTTTCAAATTGAAAAGAGTAATGAAGGGTGAAGTAATTGACATAGGAGTGGATAGGAGATGCAATAATGCAGAAAGAAGGTCATTAATGGAAAGCAGAAAAAGTGTTAGGGATAAGATTCATCATTGAAGAACACCACTATTAATTGATTTAAAGGATATAGAAACACCAGAAAGAAAATCAGAGGGAAGACCATAGAGAGAAGAATAGATTCCGATAGAGGGAAGTTCGGGAATCAAAACTTTGTGCTAGACTCTATCTAAAGCTCTTGATATGTCTAGCACGACAGCAAAAGATTCACCGAAACACCAAAGAGTAGAGTACCAATAGTCAGAAAGAAGAGAAAGATCACCAGTAGAGTTTTTTTTTACGGAAGCCATACTGGCGATCAGAAATAAGATTAGAAAAATTGAAGTGTTTCCAAATCTTCCTGTTAAGGATAGATTTGAAGATTAAAGAAATGTGACGGTAGTCAGATAGTTGAGAGGGGTTTCCTTTTTTCGGCACAGATTGAATGAGCGCACGTTTCCATCAAGATGGGAAAGTTGAAGAAGAAAAACAAAGACGAAAAAATATAAGAGGCGCTTTCCGCAACCAAAATGGCATGTCGGCCTTTGATTTGCAGCTGCAAATCTAGCTCGATTTGGACGACATCACTCTCTTTCGTAAGGCCATTTTCTTATTGGGGTTAGGCACCCCAGTCCGGATGGGTGTAACTACTTTAGAGCATGGCAGTGTAGTTACCAGCACCCCATTTTTTAGCCACTTTTCTGACCCCCTCTTGAGAGTTCAACCCCACCCCGAAGGGATATATTCTCTCACCTCCTCACCCCACCTTAGAGTGTGGTAGAGTATCCACAGCACCTTCATTTTTTATATCATTTTCCTGACTCCATTTTGGGGGTTCAGTCTCATCCCGGAAGGGGATACTCATCCCTTTATCACTTTCCCTTCCACCACCTCCCTTAGGGGCTAATGGCTTAGGCTAGCACACCATTTTCTCAATCTCTTTCCTGACCCGTTTTTTAGCATTTACCGTTATTCAAAATTCTTCTCTGAGGAAATTTGACGACGTAGCCTCTAAGTTATAGAGTCCTAGGGGTAACTACTAGGGGGTCCTTGGGGTTACTACCCTCCCCCTCTAGATTTCAGAGTTTCTCACTCTCTTTCCTTACGAGTTTGGAAGGGAGAGAGATTCCTCTTTCGGTGGAAAGTATCTGGAGGTCGAAGACCTCTCCTGCTCTTTCTTTCGTGGAAGGGTATTTTTGACGTACACGGAGGCACGAGACACTGCAGTTCCGCTAGTTTTTGAGTGAATATCGGAGATATGGAACCTTGTTGTTTGATTGCCTGGAAGCCAACAGTATCATATGACGCATTCCAGAAGACAATACCATTTCAAATATAATTAATCATAAAAAAAACAGATTTTAATTTGGCCGGAGAAGGATTCGAGTACAGAACCTCATGATTGAAAACCCACTGAATATTATCATCAGGCTATGAGAGTTTCTATTGTAAACAAAAAAATTATCCTTTTAAGTAATATACATCAATTTTGCAAATTAATGTTTATTACTTAAAAGGCCAACAATTATTTATTCTTTACATTCTTTGCATCTCCATTTTATTTCAATATGCATATATTATTATTCCAAATTATTTAATATATTCTAAACTAGCACCCGTTTTCTTCACAAAGCTATAACTAAAAAAATTCATTATTTTTCTTTACTATTCTTATTTTTCTTATTTTTTTTTAAACGAAATAATAAAGTATATGCATCCACAAATAACAATATACACAGCTACACATACACTCAAATATATATATATATATATATATATATATATATATATATATATATATATATATATATATATATATATATATATATATATATATATATATATATATATATATATATATATATATATATATATATATATATATACGGGGAAAGGAAATAGCGCTCCCGAGGCGATGAGATTACCACCCATTGGATACGGGATGTTAAGGGTACTTCCCACCTCATCCTGGTGCCCAATGGTACTCTCCTTTTTGCGCTCATGTACACTTTCTTCTACACGGAGTAGGATCTCCTTTTACACACAATAAACACTATGTAATTCACACAACCGTTAAAGAAAAAAGAACTAGTTAATTATGGCGTCGACTTTGGTAGCCTCGGAGAATCCAAGAGGAGCGGATTCCAAAGATAGCCCCTCATCCACCCCTTCCTTCATCACAACTTGGGAGTTGGTGGCCTCCGGTGATGGAGTTGGTGCAACTAGGAATTTGCAGCCGGCTATTCTGGATGCAAGGTCTGTCTTTTTCATTAATTTATGCAACATTCGTGGTCTTCATTCCAATTTCCACTTTGTTGAACATCACCTCTCTTCTTCTAGATCTCACCTCTTATTATGATAGCAAACCCTTTTCTGTTTCCTCAAACTATCTCTATCCTCAATTTTCAGCCAAAGGCGGTTGTTGCGCATACGTGCGCAACGATGTTGTTTGCTCTCGTGCCTTCTTCGAGTCTTCTTAATTTTCCACCTTTTGGCTCAGGCTTTCTTGCCATTCTACAAATAAATTCATTTGTTCTGTTTATTTATTTCCTAATTCTACTGACTATCCTAAATTCTTCGACTATTTAAACTCCAAAATTGACCACATTCTTTCTTCTTCTCCTTTCTCTGAAATCCTCATATTAGGTAATTTCAATGTTCACCCTCGAAAATGGCTTTCTTCTAGTTCTCATGATATAGCTGGTGAACGTACCTTCCATTTCGTTACCCAAAACGACCTTGAGCAGTTGGTACAGCTTCCTACTCGTATCTCTGATCGTTTTGGAGATGAGCCCAACATTCTATACCTTTTTCTAACTTCAAATCCTTCTCCTTATACCGTTAAGCTCTTTCCTCCTCTGGGTTCCTCCTATCATCATCTTATTTCTGTATCCTTTTCTATCTCTTCAGGTCTTCCGTAAGAAGACCCCCTTCTGCTTAAAGGAAACCTTTGTGGCATTTCGTTGCCGCAAGCTCGTCAGACTTCTTTGATTTCCCGTCTAATGATTATTGTTTCCGTGAGAAGGTCCCTCAGAGTATGGTGAACGCATAACCGAGGTGATTCTATCAGGCATGAAGGTGTACGTTCCATTTTTTCCTTTCTACTAAACCTAGCAAACCTTGGTTTAATTCTACTTGTTATCTCGCTATCCGTCGCAGGGATGTTGCCTTCAGGGATTACCATCGTCTTTAAACTCCAGAAACTCACGCTACTTATATTTCATCCTGGAATCATGCAGAATCTATCCTTCGTAACACTAAAAACTCATTTCTCCGTCGAAAATGAAATAATCTTTCTGGTTCCGCTTCTTCACGTTTTTTGCGGCATTTTGCGAAAAAATGTCAACTCTAACTTTGATTCTTCCTCTTTCCCTCCTTTAGTTTCTTCCGACGGCACATCTGCTGTTTTACCTTCTTCTAAAGCTGAATCTCTTCGCTCAAACTTTTGCCTCTAATTCAACCTTAGACGATTCCGGGGCTATTAGTCCTCCTTCAACCCCCCTCCAACTCATTTATGCCCAAAATTATAATTTCTTCTAAAGATGTCATTTCTTCTCCCTCTGAGCTTAATATTAAGAAGACGTATGGTCCCGATGGTATTCCTAATGTGGTTCTCAAAACTTGTGCTTGCGAGTTTGTACTCTTCCTTAGTAAACTATTTCGTCTTTGTCTTTCTACTTCAACTTCCCCTTCTTGTTGGAAATGTGCTTTTTCAGCCTGTCTCGAAGAAGAGGATCCCTCCCAACCCTACAGCTACCGTCCCATTTCTTTGACCTCCGTTCTCTCTAAAGTTTTCGAATCTATCCTTAACAGGAAAATTTAGAAACATCTCAATTC
The DNA here is from genome assembly GCA_009176605.1 of Armadillidium nasatum. Lineage (NCBI taxonomy): Eukaryota > Metazoa > Arthropoda > Malacostraca > Isopoda > Armadillidiidae > Armadillidium > Armadillidium nasatum. The sequence goes on along the minus strand of SEYY01022056.1, from coordinate 5,757 downwards.
TCCAAATCTTATCTCAGAATGCCAGTATGGCTTTCGTAAGAAACGCTCTACAGGTGATCTTCTTTCTCTTCTGTCAGACTCTTGGTCTTCGCTCTTCAGCCTTTCAGTGAATCCTTTGCTATCGCGCTGGACATATCGAAAGCCTTCGATAGAGTCTGTCACAAAGCTTTGATTCCAAACTTCCCTCTTTCGGTATCTATCCTTCTCTCTGTAATCTTCTCTCTAATTTCCATTACGGTCGTTCTATAGCAGCTGTTGTAGACGGCCACGGTTCTTCTTTTAAATCTATTAATAGTGGTGTACCTCAGGGTTCTGTTCTATCCACAACACTTTTTCTACTTTTTATTAATGATCTTCTTTCTATTACTTCATCTCCTATCCACTCCTATGCTGATGATTCCACACTTCATTACTCCTTTCAGTTTGAAGGAAGTCCATCCCAACAGCAGTTAATAGATTCAAGAAGGGTAGCCTTAGAGCAACTAACCTCTGATCTTTCACTTACTTCAAATTGAGGCAGAGAAAACATGGTCCTTTTCAATGTCGCAAAAACTCAGTTCCTCCATATCTCCACTCTTCACAATCTTCCACACAACTATGATATCTACTTCGAAAACAAACAACTCAAATATTCATCTGTTCTTAATTCCCGGTGTTTATTTTTCTCGTGATTTTTCTTGGAAAGATCACATTATTTCTCTCTCTAAACAAGATTCTAATAGGTTGGGTGTTCTGAGGTGACTTCAGAATTACTTCACGCCACCCCAGATGCTTGCTCTGTATATACTCGCCCTGTATGGAGTATATGCTTCACACATCTTGGGTGGCTCCACTCATACAGTTCTCCTAGAGAAGGTGGAGTCTAGGGCTTTTCGTCTCATCAACTCTCCTGCTCTTATTAACTCTCTCCAATCTCTTTCTGCCCGTCGAATTGTTGCGTCACTCTCTCTTTACTATCGCTATTACAACGGACACTGCTCTTCTGAACTATCTCATCGCATACCTCTTCCATTAAGAAGAGTCGGGAGACACGACTTTCTACACAGTCTCATCCTTTCTCTGTCCAACTCTCTGACCCCAGACTTAACCGCTATGCTCAATTTTACATATACTCTACTGGTAAAGTCTGGAACACACTCCCTTTATCTGTTTTCCCAACTTCCTTTGACTTACATACTTTCAAAAGCTGTGTATCTGGACACGTCGGCCACCTTTGACCAGAATAGTGTTTTCTCAACTCCTGTGGAATTGGGTATGACTCCTGCATTTGCCCACCGGAGGATATATATATATATATATATATATATATATATATATATATATATATATATATATATATATATATATATATATATATATATATATATATATATATATATATATATATATATATATATATATATATATATATTTTAAATTGTAGATGATAGCTAAGATTTTGAAAAAACTTGCAAGAAAAGTTAAAAATATTTTCTAAAGTAAGAAATAGAAATAAAAATTTTGAAAAATACATGGAACCTGATTTTCGGGTAAAATTTTAGCTCAAATCTGAAAAACATTGATAGGCCTATTTGTAAATATAAGATAAGCACGTTTTATGTTAGTTTATTTCATATGTTTTTAGGTCTATTTAAAGTTTTTAAAATTTTTTTTACTATAAAATATCCTTCTATTATCCACCGCTCTGCATGACACTCTAAAGTTTGTTGGATCGGGGTGGAACACCCTTCTTTCTCATCGGTTGCCCAATTATCAACATATTTTAAAATATATATATATATATATATATATATATATATATATATATATATATATATATATATATATATATATATATATATATATATATATATATATTAGAGGTGGACCGGATATCCGCATCATTTTTCCAATATCCGCATCCGCGGATATCCGCAATTGGATATCCGCAACCGCATCCGCATTTGCGGATAGTAAAAAAATAAAAGAGTGAAAAATGTAGATTGCTTTGCACACCAAACTCAGATAGTAGTTAAAAATTCCATTTTGAGTCTAAAATGTGTATCCGATTTAATAACCAAATGTAGGTTAATTGCTACGCATTTCAATCACACCGTTGTAGCCCAAAATGAGCTGAAGAAAATACAAACAAGATTAAATGTTCGTCCACTTTCTGTCATGCAAGATATTCAAACACGCTGGAATAGTAGTTTGCATATGCTTGAGAGGATGAGCGAAATTAATGAGGCCATTTGCCTTTATGCTTCAAGCAGCACAAAAATAAAGCCTCTAACAGCTGACGAAAATGACATTTTAAATAATTGTATTAATATCCTTAAGCCTTTTGAAGAATTAACAAAGACTATAAGTTCAGCTGAATCATGTTTGTCAGATGTGATACCACTTGTTTCAACATTGAAAGTTGTGTTAACAAATGTTATTAAGTCTAAGGGAGTTTTCAAGGATGACTGAAACATTAATGAAGGAGATGAACGACAGATTTGAAAACCTGGAAAATGATGATGCTTATACAATTGCAACCTTTTTAGATCCTAGGTACAAAACAAAAAATTTTTAAACCACTTGTTTCTCAGAATGTTAAAATCAAATTAGGATGCTTATGCGATGAGATGATAGAAACAGCTAAAATAACGCCTTTCAAGAAAAAGCAAAAGCTCTCAGATACAAAAGAAACAAAATCTGTTAGCTTAAGCATTGCTAAATCAATGAAAGATCTTCTAGCTTCCAGCAGCGATGAAGAATCACAGTCAGAAGTGTCAAAGGATACAATATAGATTATTGAAAATTATCTGAAACTCCCACGTTTGGAGGCAGATAAAGACCAACTGGTTTGGTGGAGAGATAATTGCAAAAGTTTCCCTTTTCTTGCTGAGCTGGCAAGGACTTATTTAGCATGTCCTTCAACTAGTGTTGCTAGTGAGCGTCTTTTCAGTGGAGCAGGCCTCATTTACGACGAAAAGCGAACCAAACTTTCACCTGAAAGAGCCCAAAAGCTTTTATTTCTAAAAAATAACTTACCAATTATTAACTTCAAATGGAATATGTGAAACTGTGAAGTGTGAAGGTAATACTGAATTACTGGCTATATATATATATATATATATATATATATATATATATATATATATATATATATATATATATATATATATATATATATATATATATATATATATATATATATATATATATATATACTTTTTCCAAATGGGTGGAGGTTGGGGAAAGAGGTTGGTGGGGTGTTCAAGAGTTGGGTCCCCGTCCCACACCCTGGTAACATAGATTCTGGATATTATATTTAAAATTCCAAGAATCTATGGCAAAAACTCTTAAAAATTAAACTATCCGCATCCGCATCCGCATCTGCGGATATCCGCAATTGAATATCCGCAACCGCATCCGCATCCGCGGATAGTGAAAAAATTACTATCCGGTCCACCTCTATATATTATATATATATATATATATATATATATATATATATATATATATATATATATATATATATATATATATATATATATATATATATATATATATATATATATATATATATATATATATATATATATATATATATATATATATATATATATATATATATATATATATATATTATATATATATATAGGTTCTAGCTCAAATGGGGGAACTCTCTCTGAAAAAAAATTTGAAAATAATAAAAAAAAATATATATAAATGTATAAATATATTTTTTTAATTTTTATATTTAAGTACACTCCATGTAGCCTCTATATTTTGGATATAAGCTTCAGTTTGAGGATCCACAAAATTTTTACTGTGGTTCAAATTAAGATGTTTAAAAAAATGTTTTTGACGACAATTGACGAACTAAAAAACTTATTGGGTGTTATACCCGTCATATATCTACGGGGGGCTCTGCCACCCGTATCCCACGACCCGTGAGTGATGATGATATTGTCGACCACTTTTCTTTTTCTACTACGATTTGGGGTATTTTCCATTTTTTTTCAGTGAGAGTTCCCCCATTTGAGCTTGTGCCTATATATATATATTATATATATATATATATATATATATATATATATATATATATAATATATATTATATATATATATATATATATATATATATATATATATATATATATATATATATATATATATATATATATATATATATATATATATATATATATATATATATATATATATATATATATATATATATATATATATATATATATATATATATAAAGGACAATCTGGGAGGGGACTCCATAACCCACCTACCATACTTTTATAATTAGTGGTCGATGATACTTGGTAATATTAATAGTGAAAGGAGTTAAAAGATTAAATAGGCCTGAAAAAACTTGTTAAAATGAAAACTATAATACTGAAAGCTGATGAATATGATCCGTCCATGTCGGACTTATAATTCAATTTGAAAATGATAATACGACAATGTCTTTATTCATGTAATTAATATTATTATTTTTATTTCAATCTGCAATAATCTACGGGTTTTAATAGCCGAGCTAGACAGCGAAAACCTTTTTTTTCTCTTATGTTTGAGGGGGAATAGGGGAGAGGGTAACGTTCACCTCAGAAAGGTGATGAGGCTCAAATATATAACCTTATTTCAAGTAATATATGATTAGAAGCAAAGAGTATTTTTTTAAACAAATTGAGGCTTTCCATAATTAAATGTATAAGCAATATTTTTGATGTATACACAATTCTGCATTTTGCTTTTTGATTTTTATTGTTATTATGAACTAAATATGTTACGAAACAAAAATTTAAGTTTATGCATAAGTGTATTTAAAAAGAGAAGAAAGAGAGAAGAGAGCCATGAGTAATAATGTAAATGATGTAAAATATCATTTAAAAAGAAATTTATAAAATTAAATGAAAAACTTTAAAAAAAAAAAAAAAAAAAAAAATTCTGCGCATCTCTCTCTCTCTTGAATATATATATATATATATATATATATATATATATATATATATATATATATATATATATATATATATATATATTATATATATATATATATATATATATATATATATATATATATATATATATATATATAATCATTAGAAAATCTCTCATCTGATTCAACCACATGAACTGCAGCATGTCAGCTTTCATCAGCAGCAAGAAGTCCTTCATTTCTCATCTGTATAGTAATCATAACGAAATATAATTCATATATGGAGCCTATAACAAATATTCTTCAAACTAAAGTAATAAATTGGATGAGGTTCATTGTCACACAGAAAAACTTTTAAATATTTAATTAAAAACCGATAGAAAGGAAAATAATGCTGAATCGGTTTTTAAAAGAATGATTAAAAAAGTTAAGAATTTTTTGAAGATTTTTCTTTACCACTTTCAGTATCCAAAAAAAATCAGAGCCTCGGGGACATCAAAAAGTTCTCCTGAGGATTGCTTCAGAGTTGCACTATTTATACCTTACCTTGATTCTCTCATTTCATCTCTGAGTATAAGATTTTCGGAACACAATATAACCTCTACTTTTCTTTGTATTTTGCACCCAGTTAGAATAAGAAAATTAACCAAATCATTTCATTTAAAAAAGTTGAGTTCATTATAACGGAATATAACATTGACAACCTAATGGGTGAAGCAAAATCTTGGTTTAAATTCTGGAAGGAATCAGATAGGAAAAAATAGATAAGAAAAGGTGTTACTCCACATTACTCAAAAAAAAAATAAAATAAATATATATATATATATATATAT
>SEYY01022055.1:277500-286641 GCA_009176605.1 Armadillidium nasatum | reverse complement strand
CCTAAACAAGCTTCTCAGAGATTAGCTTTTTCTGGGGTTCTTTGGAATTTCTTCATAGTACCTCAGTTTATTTGTACAAGGGTGTGGTTCGTACTTATATGGAGTACGCATTTCATTTCTGGGATGGCTGTACTCACACGACCCTTCTTGAATTGGGTGGAATAAAAGGCATATCGTCTTATCAACTCTCTCACTCTCACTGACACTTTCCAATCTCTTACCCGAGTTTGAATCGTTGCATCGCTCTCATTATACTTTCGCGATTACAGCAGACATTATTGTTTCAAACCCTTTGATCGCATTCTACCTCCATTGATGACATCTCGTGCTCGTATACACTTTTCGTAAAGTCTGGAACACACTTCCTTCTTCTCTTTTCCGAACTTCCTTTGAATTATATGCTTTAAAACTCTTTGAACAGATTCATGTCGACGCTTGATTTAGTGATTCGTGGTTTCCCAATTCTAATGGGCCTTTATCAATATATATATATATATATATATATATTATATATATATATTATATATATTATATATATATAATATATATATATATATATATATATTATATAATAATATGGGTTTTATATATTAATCCTAATTTTTGAAATTAATTTTTTTTTTTATTTCATTCTTTCATTTTTTTTTTTTTTTTTGTCGAAATTAAAAGCAGATCTTTGAGCATGAAAGAGTTGGTTCTCACTACGCCCCGAAGAACGTTTATTTATTCCTAAATAAAAACCCGAAGATCCCGAAGGGGAGAGAAGGTGGGTAAGAGTTTTGGGGGGGGAAAGGATAAAAAAAAAAAACCCTCAGATACTATTAATAAATAAATCCAAGAACTTCTTCTATTATTGTTTCATTCTCACTGAATGTCTTATTTTTATCTTTCAGAATTATGCGGTCTATCTTTCTTTCTTTCTCTGTTAATTTTTAAGAAGAAGAGAGAGACCTTACCATATTTCATTCTATTTCGCGAGAGGGTTTGGAGAGAGAAAGTGAGAGAGATAGTGAGAGAGATAGGAATAAGAGAGAGAGAGAGAGAGAGATGGAGAGTAAGTAGAAGAGAGAGAGAGAGAGAGAGGAAGGAGAGAGAGAGATAGAGAGTAAGTAGAAGAGAGAGAGAGAGAAAGGAGAGAGTGAGAGAGATTTAGAGTAAGTAGAAGAGAGAAATATAGAGAGAAGAGAAAAGTAGACTGGGAAAAAAATGTTTAAAAAAATAAGTAAATAGTAATATGAAATAGAAAATGGGAGTAAAAAATAGAAAGAGAGAGACTAAGCGTTAAGTGTAATAGATAAAGGAGAGTAATAAAAAAAGGCTTCTGATTGAGATCGAGAAATAGATAAAGAGAAAGTGAAGAAGGGGGAGGGTCTCCCTGAATGGGGTTCCCATCTCCGAACACTTTACTCTCGATTTAAGAAAGAAGGTCAGAACGAAAGTCGAACTTTGTTAGAATTTTTGTATGAACAGAAAAAGACGGTCAGATCCATAGAAGCGCCTGCTGGAAGCTTCTGAAAGCATCTGGAAGCGTATGGAAGCGTCCTGAATCCCTGGCTTAGGAGGAAGGCTGCTTGATGGATGGATCGACCAAGGCTGACGGACCAATTGCCTAGGCCACCTGCGACCTCGGCGAGCGAACGGCGAGCGACGCATTCGGCGAAGAAGCGAAAGAAAAGAGAAAGGTTAACCGCTCATTCTCTCTCTCTCTCTCTCTCTCTCTCTCTCTCTCTCTCTCTCACTCATTCACTACCCCTCTCTCTCTTTAAATGCCTTTAGTTTAGTCTAAGAGGGAAAGAAATTTTTTCTCTTCATTTGAAGGTGTTAAAATAAGGTGTGTGTATGCGTGTGTGTGTTTGTGTGTGTGTGTGTGTGTGTGTGTGTGTGTGTGTGTGTGTGTGTGTGAGAGAGAGAGAGAGAGAGAGAGAGAGAGAGAGAAGAGATGAGTGGAGAATCAGGAGTTGAATATATATATATATATATATATATATATATATATATATATATATATATATATATATATATATATATATATATATATATATATATATATATATATATATATATATATATATTATATATATATATATATGTAAAGGTGGTCTTTATGATGAGTGAAATTTTTATTTTTTTTAAAAAGTCTTACTCCTACCTTCCGAATAGGTTGCTATGGTAGTAAAACCTCTCTGTTTAAAATATTTTAAGAAGTGAGGAATAAGAACATATTGAACATCATCGTAAAAGTTTTACCCTGAGAGCAATTGTCCTGGTCCCCCTCCCGTAGGAGTATTAAACGCTCATGGAGGGGTTTCATGGCTGCTAACTATTCATTGTTGCCTGGTTTGTCCCAATAATGTTGACCTTTTACTATCTGGGAATAGTTTTCTGTGTTCTGCTACTACTTGGGAGTATGAATTGGAGTTGCTCTTCATTCTTCTAAGGTTTTATTATATTCTTAGATTAATGCAACTCCTCGCTCTGCAAAATCAATGGGAATTGATATTGCTGTTATAATGGATCCTCCTTTCTGATAATCATCTCTTTCTAGCCATGTTTCAGGGTCTATGTATAAAAATGCTGAATCAATGTTCAATTTCTGAAAAAAAAGCAATTGTCCGCCGTGATTCAAAATCTTGTAACTCGCTGTTGGAAATTGATATCTTTGGAATTGTAATTTTCTATGGAGGTGGGAATTGAGATTCTCCACCTCCGCCAGCTCCATCTATGATCGCAGTGACCATTTCTTTTTAATTTTTGTTGACACTAAACATTAAAACTATGAAAGCGCAATTAAACAATGAAAGTGCAATTAATTCTTCCGATAGATACGAAAGGTGTTGCAAAAGTTTATTTAAAGCAACATTTCCTACCTTTATATCTATTTTCTCATTCAGATTTAAAGTATGTAATAGATCAATATCATTTCAGGAAGCTGCCGCAGGGTTAGATGCATCTATACACATTTTTGCGTAAACCTTCACTGTGAATATACAATTCTCTTATGTCCAGTCTCTTCTGTCTTTGTTGAAATTGGTCCTGAAACATCCATATTTCAGGGTATATTTAAAGCCTTACTCATCCATCTAGCCATATGCATTGGTCCAAGAGCATTAAATCGGATGCTACCAGGAGATACGCCACCAAAAAAAAAATTACTAACTCAATTAGCTCATGGTAATCTCTCTTTCACGGAGCAAGTTCATTGCCCATTCTATAATATTCTCTTTAATATCAAGCAATATTTTTGCCAGTGTAGCGCACTGTGGTCCAGTAATGAAGCTATATTTTTTTATCAATATTTTTCCAAATAGCTTGAAACCTCTTGAGTAGTAGAAATTCAGGACCAAAAGAATCACCAAGAACCTCTGAAAACACACTTTGAAGAATCAGGTCCAAGATGTAATGCCAGCATGGTAGGTATAGTAAATCTTTTTGAAGCTTTTCTTCGATTAATATACGTGCTCCTTTGTGACATTCCAACGACTTGATCAGTAAGATTTTATTTTTCAATTGCTTTAACTACAGCATTAGCTATGTTGACTCCGGTTCCACTTTCTAATTTTGGTACATCCAATAATTGTGTTGTGTTCTTTCCCGATAACAGAATTGGAAGCCTATCAATATATTATTTTGATATTACATCCTGCATCAACTTCCCATCCCAGTGAACTTTCAATGGGGTTTCTGATTTGAATTCTTTCTTTTTAAATGTGTTGCTATGTGTTTCCTTTGTACCATTCGTTGAAGACGAATAGAATGTAGATTTATATTTATTTTGTTTACATCATGGCCTAAATAACAGGCAGTTTTTCTTAGAACACATGTGGTGGTCCGATTAGACATCTGCGTTCTATCCAAAGCTGCAGATAAGGAGGGCTTGATGATGTTTGTTCTGGCCCTTTTCATTTTCTTGACAAGGGAATTTACCCCACCAACAGCTCCTTGAATATTTTTATCATCATCATTTGAATAATCCTATATTTCTATGTTGAATGGTCGAAATTGTGCAAAATTTCATTAAGTTTCATTCAGTATGTCTGGTTTACTAAGCATTCCGTCTACGGTCGAGAGCAAAAGTGAGTCCTTTAGTCGGGGGCGCACGTACCCGTAACAAAAAGGTAACATGAGCCGGGTTTAAACCATTATTAATATAAAACTTTGTGATCCATGTGCGAGATGTTCCTATTGACATAACTCGAAAAAAATTTGGCTGCGGAGTTTTTCCCCTAAAATACAACAAATTAATAAGATAGGAGCAAAATATTTAAACATTTTGATTTTAAGGACCACCCTAATATATATATATATATATATATATATATATATATATATATATATATATATATATATATATATATATATATATATATATATATATATATATATATATATATATATATATATATATATATATTATATATATATATATATATATATATATATATATATATATATATATATATATATATATATATATATATATATATATATATATATATATATATATATATATATATATATATATATATATATATATATATATATATACATATATATATATATATATATATATATATATATATATATATATATATATATATATATATATATATATATATATATATATATATATATATATATATATATATGTATAATGGGAAAAAGAGAGAGAATAAAGAGAGGCTATCTTTATAATAAAAGCTAATACAGGAAAGTGAGAAGTCTTTATTGTATATATATATATATATATATATATATATATATATATATATATATATATATATATATATATATATATATATATATATATATATATATATATATATATATATATATATATATATATATATATATATATATATCATATCAGTACTTAATGAATGTATCAGTAATCTATACATTGTATAGTTTTAAAGATATCAGTACATTATAAATTCTATTTATATAAAGCTATATTAGTACTAAATAAATTGCATATTTTTAATGGTATATCAGTATTTAATATATTCCATATTTAAAGATATATCAGTACTTAATAAATTTAAGGTTATATCAGTACATTAAATATTCTATATTTTTAAAGATATATCAGTACTTAATTAATTTAAAGATATATCAGTACATTAAATATTCTATATTTAATAAATATAAAGATATACTAGTACATTAAATATTCTATATTTTTAAAGATATATCAGTACATTAAATATTCTATATTTTTAAAGATATATCAGTATTAATAAATTTAAATATTTATCAGTACATTAAATTTTCTATATTTAATAAATGTAAAGATATATCAGTACATTAGATATTCTATATTTTTAAAGATATATCAGCACATTAAATATTCTATATTTTTAAAGATATATCAGTACTTAATAAATTTAAAGGTATATCAGTACATTAAATATTCTATATTTAATAAATGTAAAGATATATCAGTACATTTGATATTTTATGTTTTTAAAGATATATCAGTACATTAAATATTCTATATTTTAAAAGAAATATCAGTACTTAATAAATTCAAAGATATATCAGTACATTAAATATTCTATATTTTTAGAGATAAATCAGTCCTTAATACAAGAAATGATCGTTGAATGGTGCTAATTAAAATTAAATTTTGAGTCAAAAACGAAAACATAAAAATTTTCGCTACATGAAACATCGTCCATCGATCTAAAAACTTTTTGAGATTATATGAAAGAAATAATAGGTTAGATCTATAAATATAGATTAAGCATTTTAAAATACTAGTTAAAAAACCCTAACAATTAAATAACGTCGCTTATATTATACTTTGCTTAACGATAGGAAATTAGAATACCACAACTAATATAGAAAAAATATTTGAAGACGAAAAATCAAAAAATCTCTCATAAATAATAGATGATCTACAAAAGGTGGAAGCTTTTTAAAATAGAATAAAATAAATTCAACTGTCTACCGTGGCACAAACGATAGAGTGATTGACTGAGGTGCCTGAGAGACGTGGTTCTTTCTCGCCTGCTGGTCTTAGAAATATACTACATGTAGAAAAGCTCCTTTCTTGAAATAGAGAAATGATTGCCTATGATATATTGAGCATACTATCATATGATATATCGATATAACGAGTGCTCGATATGAGCTACGGAGCCGCTTACTGAGCTACGGAGAAGCTTACATATATATATATATATATATATATATATATATATATATATATATATATATATATATATATATATATATATATATATATATATATATATATATTATGAGAAGATAAAAGAGCATTGGTCAATGTCAGTCAAATAATAACTGTCACTCTGGGGTCACCAACGAATATCAATAAAAGAAAAAATAGCAGGAAAATTAATGAAAGAGAATTAATCCTAGCTAGAGTAGATAAATGACCTCTGATTTGAACTTCTCAATTCTGATAGATTCCATGTATACCTCTGGTCATTCTCACCAGATATATATATATATATATATATATATATATATATATATATATATATATATATATATATATATATATATATATATATATATATATATATATATATATATATATATAATATATATATATATATATATATATATATATATATATATATATATATATATATATATATAACAAGAAGTAGATAAATGATTCTATGATATGAACTTCACAATTCTGGTAGATTTCATGTTATACCTCTGGTCTTTCTCACCCTATATATATATATATATATATATATATATATATATATATATATATATATATATATATATATATATATATATATATATATATATATATATATATATATATATATATATATATATATATATATATATATATATATATATATATATATATATATATATATATATATATATATATATATATATATATATATATATATATATATATATATATATATATATATATATATAAAACACAAAATGTATTAATAATTACTTTATTCAGCTTAACATGAATCACACTATTAATATTTCTTGAAATATATTATAAATGGTACGTATATATAAAATTAATAGAATTATTTTACAAAATCTATTTCATTCATTAATTATAAAATAATAAAAAAGTGAAGCTGCATAAATACATTTTTTTTGTTGAAAATATTTGAGTTTCTAATTTTTAAAAAGGAAAAATAAAAATAAATAAATTATACAACTTTATTTCTTAATTTTTTTCGGAATAATGTTTTCAATTTCTTTCCACTCACGCTAGTGACTCTGCTCGAGATGGCTCCAATCGCTGCATCATGCTAGCCCAAGAGACCCAGCAGAGTGCAGAGAGTGCATAGAGAAGAGAGATGCATCTGGGGAGGAAGAGACACGAGGAGGAGAAGGAATAGAGAGACGTACTGCATTTTCAGCATTTACAGCACTTACATTTGCAAAGTTTTAAAACAAGTCCACCCTGATGCCGAAATTTCTTAAAATGCTTTAATGATCATGAGTTCATTTGCCAACGACATGTTTGATCAAATCGCTTCTTAAGCTTCCCGCTTCGCTTGTATAAACAGAAAATCGACAATCACTTCAAGAGAAATTTAAGCAGCTGTCAAACTCTTGCTTCCAGGAGAATTGGCAAGACACGCTATTTCTGAAGGAACAAAAGCTGTTGCCAAGTACTCTAGTACTGCATGTGGCTGAAATATACATCCCCTACTTATTTCGAACCAACCAGTGGAGAGTGAGAATGGTCCGCTTCAAATGAAATTGATTATACAAATTATCTACCCTTTTCTATACTCTTAATATGTACTAACAATAAATTTTATGGTCTGCCAATTTTTAACTACACACAATATTTTCTTAAAATGTAATCTTTGCGTCGGGGCTTTTCTAATCTATAATAGAGAAAATATTGACGTAAATATGAAATATTTTAGGAGAAATTATTAACTATTTTAACCTGAATGAAGTAATAAAAAAAAAAACAATTGAAATATAAATTTCTAAAATCTTTTTTAAATATTGCTATTGACACGATTATTGTCTCCTTTAACTAATATAATATATATATATATATATATATATATATATATATATATATATATATATATATATATATATATATATATATATATATATATATTAATCTCGCCTCTGGCGGGCAAAGGCCAGTGGCCTAACAAAATCTCCACCAGAGTTAGGTTGAAAGACGCAAACCTGGTCAAATTAAAAGCCAACGTGACCTGATACACGACGTTTGAAGGTGTGTAAGTCATAGGAAGTTGGGAAAATAGATGAAGGGAGTGTGTTCCAGACTTTACCAGTAGAGTACATGTAAGATTGAGCCTTATGGTTAAGTCTGGGGTCAGAGAGATGGATAGAGAAAGGATGAAACTGTCTAGAAAGACGAGTGGCACGAGCCCTTCTCAATAGCGAAGGTAAGCGACTAGAGAGTTCAGAAGAGCAGTGTTAATTGTAATAGCGATATTATAGAGAGAGTGACGCAACAATTCGACATGAAGAAAGAGACTGGAGAGAATTAGTGAGAGCAGCAGAGTTGATAAGACAAAAAGCCCTAGACTTCACCTTCTCAAGGATAGCTGTATGAGTGAAACCACCTCACATGTGTGACACATACTCCACACAGGGGCGAACAACACCCCTATACAGAGCAAGAAACTGGGTGGTATGAAGAAATACTGAAGGCGCCTCAAAACTCTCTTAGAAACTTGTCTAGAAAGAGGGGTAATGTGATCTTTCCAAGAAAGATCACAATAAAAAGAAACACCAAGAAAATTAGGAGAGATGAAGGTCTGAGTTGAGTGTTTTCGAAGAAGATATCATAGTTGTGTGGAAGATTGTGTCGAATATAGAGATGGAGGAACTGAGTTTTGGTAGCATTGAAAACAACCATGTTCTCTCTTCCCCAATTTGAAATGCGAGATATATATTTGGTATTAATTCAATCTGGTACAATACCTCTCTATTTTTCACTTTATTAAAAATATAAAGTTAAAATATACTGAATTGCATTCTACACACACTTTTACTTTACGAAAAAGTAAAAAAAAAAATACATGATAAAAAGAAACCCCCCCCCTCAAAAAAAAAAAATAATAATAATAATAAAAAAAGTAATATTAATGCTGCGAAAAAGAAATCGACTGTCTTTTTAAC
>SEYY01022055.1:252500-262500 GCA_009176605.1 Armadillidium nasatum | reverse complement strand
ACCTCTACTTATTGTTTTCGATTACAAAAATAGTTAGAGGGTTCAACGCATTTGCGACTATGTTTTACTTTTTCCGAATTGATTAAAAATATGATGACAATCCAAATCCCATGATTAAGATAAACTGATGAAAATAGCGAATGCATTTTGCTTTTGTAAAAAACGTGTTCGAAAATAAGTGAAAAATAGTGTCAGTTAGAATTATACTTTATTAAAGAAGTTATAGTTTGTTGACCAAATCTTTGCATTGTAAACACTTTTAATAAAGAAGAAAGATTGGCTTTAGAATAAATTGTCAAATTTTCAATTCTGTTTCACTCTGTTTCCCTTTGGTTCGTTCCTTTACGAGCTTCACCTTTTCAGAGGGTTTCTAGTGTACTCTCGTCTCATATTGAAGTGTCTATGCTCAAACTATTTCTTCACATATTCCCAAGAATTTACATGCCTTACTCATACATTACAGATGGAAATAGAAAAAATGGCAAAACTTGGGAGTTGGCGTCCTCCGATGATGGGAATGGTGCCACCAAGAATTCGCATCCGGTTTGCTCGGTGCACGGCCTTCTATTCTGATTAATTTCTGCAACATTCGAGGTCTTTTGTCTAATTTCCCTTTTGTCGAACACCATCTTTCTTCTTCTAGGCCTTATCTTTTGTTCTTAACCGAAACTCAGGTGCTTTTTTATGCTGACAGTAAATCGTACTCTTTTACCTCCTACTGTCTCTATCATCAATTTTCAACCAATGGTGGATATTGTGTATATGTGAGTAACGATGTTGTTTGGTCTCGTATATCTAATTTGGTGTCTTCTGAATTCCCTACTTTATGGCCTAAGCTCTCTTATAATTCTACTACTATGTTTATTTTCTCTGTTAATTTATCTCCTTATTCTGCTGATCATAAAAAATTCTTCGACTATTTAAACTCCCAAATAGAGCACATTCTTTCTTCTTCACCAATTTTCGAAATCATTATCTTAGGTGATTAATAGATTTCATCTAGTTCTTATGATTCAGCTGGTGAACTCAACTACCACTTTTCTATTCAAAGCAACCTTGAGAAGTTGATGCAGCTCCCTACCCGTATCCCTGACCATCTTGTTGATGAACCAAACACACTTGATATTTTTTTAACCTCTAATAATTCTCCTTCTTCTGCTAATCTCTTACCTCCTTTGGGTTCATCCGATCACCTTTTTATCCTCGTTATTTGTTCTGTCTCTTAAAGTCTTCCCCAAGAACAGCCATCTTTTTTGGCGGGGAGACGTTTGGGGCACATCAGTGCTGATAACTGTTCTGACTTGGGGTTGTATTTCTCTGATTTTCCATTGAATGATTATTGCTTTCATGGGAAGAGTCTCTTGGAGTGTGCAGAACAGATAACGGAAGTGATTCTCTCTTACTTCTCTTCAGCTAAACCTAACAAACCTTAATTTAACTATTCTTATTCTCGGTCTATCCACCGCAGGTATGCTGCTTAAGGGATTACCGTCGTCTTCAAACTCCAGAAATTCATGTAACTTACATTTTACCTCGGAATCTTTCAAAATCTATTTTTCGTAGCACCAAAAACTCATTTCTCCATCGTATATGCAATAATCTATCTGGCTCCTCTTCCTCACGCCCTTTCTGATATTTTAAAAAAAAAAAAATCAATTTTCTTTTTGCTTCTTCCTCTTTCCCTCCTCCAGTATCTTCTGACAACACAACTGCTATTTTACCTTATACTAAAGCTAAACTCTTCTCTCATTCTTCTGCCTCTAATTTCACTTTAGGTGATTCCGTAGCTGTTCCTCCTTCAGCCTTCTCTAACTCATTCATGCATAATTTTCTAATTTCTTCTAAAGATCTTATTTTTGTTTTCTCTGAGCTGAACTCTAAGAAGGCGTATGATCCTGATAGTATTCCTAATACTGTTTTTAAAACTTGCCCTTCTGAGCTTGCACCCTGCCTTGGTAAGCTATTTCGTCTCTGTCTTTCAACTTCAACCTTCTCTTCTTGCTGAAAACGTGCGCTTATTTAGCCTGTGTCGAAGAAGTGGAGACCCCTCTGAACGCTCTAATTATCGTCCTACTTTTTAAATCTCAGTTCTTTCTAAAGTTTTCGAATTTATTCTTAAAAAGAAGATATGGAAACATCTCACTTCTTCTAATTTTATTTCTGAACGCTATTATGGTATTCGTAAAGAACGCTCTGCTGGTGATCTTCATTCTCTTCTTCTAACTCTTGGTCCTCCGCTATTCGGTGTTCAGTGAATATTTTGCTGTTGCGCTGGACATATCGCAAGCCTTCAACAAAATCTAGCACAAAGATTTGATTTCCAAAATTCACTCCTTCGGAATCTATCCTTTTGTCTGTGATCTACTCTGATTTCATTTCTGGTCGTTCTAAAGCAGCTGTTGTTGATGGCTACTTCTCCTTTTTCAAATCTATAAATAGCGGTGTTCTTCAGGGATTTGTCCTATCTCCTGCTCTTTTTCTACTTTTCGATAATAACCTTCTCTCTACTACTCCATCACCTATCCATTTTTATGATGATGACTCTAACCTTCGTTACCCCTTTCGCTTTGAAAGACACACCTACCAACAGCAGTTAATTGTACAAAGGATGGTGGCCTTAGGGCAACCTACCTTTGTTCTTACTCGCATTTCAAATTGGGGCAGAGAAAACATAGTCGTTTTCAATACCTCAAAAACTCAATTCCTCCATCTCTGTATTCTACACAATCTTCCGCACAACTATGATATCTTTATTAGAAACACTACTCAAACCTTCATCTGTCCTCAAATATTCTTTGTGTTTCTTTTTTTCTTGGTCTTTTTTGGAAGGATCATATTACTTTTCTATTTAAACAAGTTTCTAAGAGGTTGGGTGTTTGAGGTGAATTGGTGATTTCTTTACGCCAGTCCAGTTGCTTGCTCTTTATAGGGGTGTTTTTTTCCCTGTGCGTCTCACACATCAGGGCTGGTTCTACACATACAGCTCTCTCGTAAAGGTAGAGTCTAGGGATTTTCGTCTTATAAAATTTTTCGCTCATATTAAATCAATCCCAGTCAATTTATTTTTTACTTTTGCTATTTCAACGGACACTACTCTTCTGAACTATCACGTCGCATTACTCCTCCATTAAGAAGGGCTCATGCGACATACCTTTCTACACAGTCTCATCCTTTCTCTGTAAAATTCTCTGATCCCAGACTTAACCACTATGCTCAATCTTACATGTACTCTTCCTGTAAAGTATGGAACACCCTCCTTTTATCTATTTTCCCAACTTCCTTTGGCTTGCTCACTTTCAAACACCGTGTATCTTAACATGCTATCCTTTAATGGACCTTAATTCTGTTATCCTCAACTTTGGTGGAAATCGGTAGGCCTTTGCCCACCCACCAGAGGAGATAAAAAAAAAATGTAAAGTTTTATTCCTTGAAAATCTTTCCTTGATAATAAATAGCAGAACCGAAGCTCCGAACAAGACGTTGAAGCAATAAAATACTCATTAAAATCATTAGTATTATTAACATTCTATCTTATTAATGATATGATCATCAACGTTTCGGGATCTACTTTTCCCATTATCAGGATGAAAATTTCACAACGGTCTATTATTATTTAAGACATAATAAGAAATGAAGGATAACATCACATATTATCAAGATTATATTGAATAAGGAATTGTTAAAAAGTAACATTTTTTATATTAATACAAGGTATAAACAATTCAATATAACTGTAGCTGAAATGGTCAGCTATCGCTTCTGGATGAGTTTAATATTGACGATACAAATAGAATTCAAAATTTTCAAATTAAATTGTTGGTTGATTTGGACTTTAATGGAATAATATTTACAGTTTATGAAAGAATATTACTATGATGTTATTTCTAAAGCTAGACGGTATATATATATATATATATATATATATATATATATATATATATATATATATATATATATATATATATATATATATATATATATATATATATATATATATATATATATATATATATATATACGGTATTTATATAAACACAATTTTAATGTGTTATTCTTTAAACTTTTCGTTTTCAAAAAGTTTTAACAAGATAGTAATGAATATCGTTAGATATATATATATATATATATATATATATATATATATATATATATATATATATATATATATATATATATATATATATATATATATATATATATATATATATATATATATATATATATATATATATATAAAGTCACCTCTGATTGAACTTTGGAAAGAATCCACATCAAATTCCGACATGTTCCATTAAACGACGTTTTTGAAAAAAATAAATCAAAGAAAGTAAAAAAAATAAAGAAAGGAAGTGTGTTTTAAAGTTTACCGCAGGGTTCATAAAAAGGAAATTACTGTATCTCTCATCTGAGGAGGAGGTATGCGAGTAGAGTGTTCAAATTTTATTTGAAGAACCAAAAGTAACGAACTTCTCAGTATATTTAAAGGATGAAGAGTGGTTGCCTACATCAGTTGTTTTGGAACGACCGGAAAGAAGGATAAAACCGAAAGAGTAAAGCAGGTAAATTATCAATGCTTTGTGTCAGATTTAGTCTGAAGCATTTCGATTTGGCTGAAATTCTAAAGTGCAGTGGATCAAGATAAAGAGTTGAGTGTCTCTTATAGTTAACAATTATGTCGAAGAGAGATTAGAAGAATTAATATGTTTCAATATTGTCTGTTGTATAATGCATTCAAAACAGAATGAAAAAACAGAGATAGTACTGTGGCTACAGGCTCTTGGGGTTTTCAATACCTCAAAAACTCAATTCTTCCATCTCTTTATTCGACACAATCTTCCACACAACCATGATATCTTCTTTAGGAACACTACTCAAACCTTCATCTGTCCTCAAATATTATTATGGCCCCACTTATTCAAAACATGTATATATATATATATATATATATATATATATATATATATATATATATATATATATATATATATATATATATATATATATATATATATATATATATATATATATATATATATATATATATATATATATATATATATATATGCTAAAGACTGAGATTTTTCTTAGGAAAGATGAATCTAATTTTTTTCAATGATTCTTAAATTGTCCACTTGTTAGTGAGAAAGCCTAGAAAAGTCTTAAGGAAAATCATTTTGTCTGCATCTGACTTTAAAACTTATTTCCCTTGCCTAAAGGACTTAAAAAAGAAAGAAAGTTTTAAATGAAAGTGAAAGTAGTAATGAAAATAATGGAAAGTAGGAAAGTACAAATGAAATAAGATAAATGAAAGTTTATATGCAAGGGAAAAAAAATTTAATAAATTAATGAGAAATATTAATGATAAAAGTAAATGAAAGTAGAAAATGAAATTGAAATTGTAATTGAAAGTTATGATGAAAGTAAAATAAAATGAAAATAAGTTATAATGAAAGTAAAAGTTAAAAAAAATCAAATGTTACAAGGAAAGTTAAAATTAAGATGAAAATAAAAGTTAAAATGAAATGAAAGTTATAATAAATTGAAAGATAAAATGAAAGTAAAAGTAAAAATAACAGAAAAATTAAATAAAAGTTTTAATAAATGAAAAGATGAAATGAAAGTAAAAGTTAAAATGACATAAAAATTAAATAAAAATTATAATGATATTAAGAGTTACAATGAAAGTAAAAGTAATATTAAATTAAAGTTAAAAATGAAAGTAAAAGTTATAATGAAAGAAAAGGTTAAAATTAAAATAAAAGTTAAAATTAAAGTATGTTAAAATAAAAGTAATAGTTAAGATAAAATTAAAATTTAAGATAAAAGTAAAAGTTAAAATTGAAATAAAAATTAATAAAAAAAAAAAAAAAAAAAAAAAAAAAAAAAAAAAAAAAAAAAAAAAAAAAAAAAAAAAAAAAAAAAAAAAAAAAAAAAAAAAAAAAAAAAAAAAAAAAAAAAAAATTTTATTAATTTTTTAATAAAAATAAAATTAATAAAAAAAAAAATTATAAAAAAAAAACAAACAAACAAACGAAGAATTAAAAAAAAAAAAATGAACTAAAAAAAATAAAAATAAAATTAATTATATTATTAATTAAAAAAAAAAAAAAAAAAAAAAAAAAAAAAAAAAAAAAAAAAAAAAAAAAAAAAAATATTTTAGAAAATAATAAGTAGATTTGAAAAAAATAATTTAATTAATTACTAAATGTAATTAATTACTTCAACAATTAAATACTACGTAAATGAGATCAAAACACACACACACACACACACACACACACACACACACACACACACACACATATATATATATATATATATATATATATATATATATATATATATATATATATATATATATATATATATATATATATATATATATATATATATATATATATACAGAGAGAGAGAAAGAGAAAGAGAGAGACAGAAACAGAGACAGAGACAGAGACAGAGAGAGAGAGGGAGAGAGAAAGATCGATCTATTCAAATCACAAGTGAATTTATTGACAACAGTGAGTCCCCTTTCACCCTTCTGACGGGGACTATGAGGTTCCTATCATTTGGAATTTTTGAAACTGAAAATAAGCATTCAGAAGTCACTCTATAATGTCTCACTTTAATGGTTCCTCACCCATGATACTCTATTGAACAAAGGAGATGATATATTTCCACTAAAAGTAGTGCCTCGCTTTGCTGTGAAGGAAGGTAAAGCTTGAACACCGGTACACTTGGTATTCTACTTCTCCATACTTGTGGGTCGATCTTCCTTTCAGTCACGCATCCATCAGCATTTGCTGCTCCATCTTGGATTGGGAGGAACGTTACGTAGTTTCCATCTCAGAAACTATTGCTTCTCAAAGGTTACAGATTTTTATGCCAAAATTCAATCAGTTTTTGATTTTGGTTTAAACTCCTCCTTCGCGACGAGATGTTTCGAAAGGGAAAGGTGTGACGGCCCCCGAAACCGATGAATTAAAAACTCAGTTTCTTTATCCTTTTGTTATAACATAATCTATCACGCAACTCAAAACGTTTGTCTGTCCTTAATATTCTTTGTATTCTTTTGTTCAAGTGATCTTTCTTGGCAGAATCTCATTAACTCTCTTACCAAACCAACTTCTATGAGTTTGTGTTCTGAGACGCCTTCTATATTTCCTTACTTCACAAAAGCGACTTGAGATTTATAGGGGAATCTTTTGCTTCTTTATGGGGTATGCTTCATACATTTGAGGTGATTCCAAAACTCTTTTTACAAAGGTGGATCTAAGACCTTTCATTTTTTCATTTCTTCCATTTTCATGAACTCTCTCCAATCACTTTCTACAAATTAATTACCGTTACTATAACTAACACTGACTGCTCTTCTGCTCTTCTCAACTCTCCAGTCTCATACCTTCTCCATTGAGGAGGGTTTGTGAGATACGTCTTTCCAAACAGCTTCATCTCTTTGTTTTCCAACTTTCTGACCCAAAACTTAACTGTTATGCTCAATCTTACATGTACTCCACTGATAAAGTCTGAAGCACTCCTCCTTTTTCTATTTTCTCGACCTTCTCTGCCTTGTACACTTTCAAACGCCGTGTGGCAGGAAATTTCATTCTTTAATTTGATAATAGCTCTTGATTATCTATTACCATGTTAAAACACAAAAAGTCTCTGACTTTTAGCACCAGAAAAGACATAATACACTGGCACACTGGCACACTGGCACACTGGCACACTGATACACTTGCACACTCACACACTCGCACACTCGCACACACGGATACACGGACACACGCACAAGAAATATATATATATATATATATATATATATATATATATATATATATATATATTATATATATATATATATATATATATATATATATATATATATATATATATATAAATGGCATTGTTAATGCATAACAAGAGAGATAAGACATTTTATAGGATTTTTTTTTTATGGTTAGATTGAGGATGACGAGAGGTAGGTCTCCGAAATGAGAATAAAGTTATAAAAACATACTTAATGTTCTAAGTTAAAACTTTGCTTTAAAATATATTTTTTGGGGGTTTTTTATTAGACATCCTTATAGATAATCCTATATTTTTAGTATACATTATAGATGATTTAAATTACAGGTAGGAAAAATAATATTCTTATTACAGTATATATGCTGAATAAAATCTGTTTTTCTTTGCGAGTTGATCTGAAATGAGTACTAAATTGTGTACTAAAATGAGTACTAAATTGTGTTAAGTACTATACGTTGTAGTTAAGGTAACAAAATAGGTACTATTATGCTGAGATTTAAGTAGTATAAAAATAAATGCAGTATCTGTGGGGTTGAGTGAATGGTAATCAGGCTCAAACTTTGAATCCGAATCCGGATTCGAATCCGGCTCTGAATACGAATCTGAATACGAATCTGAATCTAACTCTGAATCCGACTTAGAACCTTAATCGGGCTCTGAATCAAGTTCCAAATTCGTATCCGAATCCGAATCCGTAGAATCCGAAACAGGAACTGAATCTGGGTTCGAACCCGAATCCGAATGCAAATCCAGTTCCCGCAATAAATATGACTTGGAATCTATCTCTGAATTCGACTCAGAACCCGGCTCCAAATTCAGTTCTAAAATCAATTCCGACACTTGTTCCTTCTATCTTGGATATTCGCTTTTAGTTCCAAGTTCTATTTATATTTATATGAGTGACATATCTGAGAGAGAGAAAGATAGATGGATAGATAGATAGATAGAGATAGATAGATAGAGAGAGAGAGAAAGAGAAAGAAAGAAAGAGAGAGAAATATTTTTTTATTTTAATCTATCTTGGATATGTTTTTAGTTTCATAGTTCTATTTATATCTATACGAGGGATATATCTGAGAGAGATATATATATAGATAGATAGAGAGAAAGAAAGAAAGAGAGAGAGAGAGAGAGAGAGAGAGAGAGAGAGAGAGAGAGAGAGAGGGAAATATTTTTCTATATTTCAATCCATCTTGGATATTCGCTTTTAGTTTCACAGTTCTATTTATATCTACATGAGTGATACATCTGAAAGAGACAGACAGATAGATAGATAGATAAATAGATAGATAGATAGATAGATAGATAGATAGATATATATATATAGATAGATAGATAGATAGAGAAAGAAAGAGAGAGAGGGAAATATTTTTCCTTTATTTCAATCTATCTTGGATATCCGCTTTTAGTTTCACATTTCTATTTATATCTATATGAGTGATATATCAGAGAGAGAGAGAGAGAGAGAGAGAGAGAGAGAGAGAGAGAGAGAGAGAGAGAGAGAGAGAGAGAGAGAGAAAGATAAATAGATGGATAGATAGATAGATAGATAGGTAGAGAGAGAAATATTTTTTCTTTATTTCCATATTTTCCTAAATATCTTATGTTAAAAAATGCATTTATAAACAAATATAATAAAATAAATGAAAAATAAATAAATAAATAAATAAACAAGTAAATAAATAAATAAATAAATAAATAAATAAATAAATAAATAAATAATCTTACCACTATAATTTATATTTCTTAACTAATTTCATTTGATTGCATTTTAAATTATACGTACATAATTTATTTTAAAATTTATAATTATTTTAAAGATTGTTGTTGCTCTTTCAACACACTCAATATAAGCAAATAAAGAGAAAGTACCAGACATTCATTTTCGTACGAGACATTCATTTTCGTACGAGACATTCATTTTCGTACCAGCTCAACACGTGCTTATGGCAACATTTCGCTGTGAAGTGACCTATGAAAATTAAGCACAATTGTTTAGCTTTTCAATTCCGTTCTTTTCTTCAGTGAAGCCAATGGGGTAGAAATTCTAAATAAAGACTGACCCAAAATTGAAGCGCCTTTCAGGACTTCTCTCTGACCCCCCTCCCTCCTACCTCCCTACCCCCTACCCCCCCACCTCCGAATCCTTTCTCCCTTTCTTCTAGGGCGTTGGAGGGGGAAGAAGTACTTCTAC
>SEYY01022055.1:237500-242500 GCA_009176605.1 Armadillidium nasatum | reverse complement strand
TGGGGTCTCTCTCTCTCTCTCTCTCTCTCTCTCTCTCTCTCTCTCTCTCTCTCTCTCTCTCTTGATACATTACATTGGGAAACAAGTCTGGATTTCCATTCTCTCTCTCTCTCTCTCATCCACACTCTCACTCTCTTCCTATCTTGAATTATTACTGGGGAAACAGACTTGGGGTTTCCTATCTCTCTCTCTCATGATACATTACATTGGGAAACAGACCTGTATTTCCTTTTTTTCCCCTCTCTCTCAAAATGTTACTTAGGGAAGCAGACCTAGGGTTTCCCTTCTCTCTCTCTCTCTCTCTATTCATATATTACATTGGGAAACAAACCTGGATTTCCATTATTTCTCTCTCTCTCTCTAAATGTTACTTGGGGAAACAGACCAGGGGTTTCATTTCTCTCTCTCTGTCTCTCTCTCTCTCTCTCTCTCTCTCTCTCTCTCTCCCTTTAAAATATTAGTTGGAAATCCGAAATGGGGCCTCCTTTTTCCCACCATCTACTCTTTCTACTTCTTATCCAACTGTAAAATTAAAAAGATAAAACAAAATGGTTTTATATTGATCTCTAAAATTTGTATTCAGCTCAAAATCTCTTTCTTTTCATAAGTTTTGAAAGAATGTTTCATTCTAATAAAAATTACAATAATAATAATAAAAATAAAAAATAGTAATAATAATAATACTGATAATAAATATAATAATAATAATAATAATAATAATAATAATAATAATAATAATATTATTATTATTATTATATTAGTAATAGCAGTTATAGTAGAAGTAGTAATAATAGAGCTTGAGAAAAAAAAAGAGGTAAAAAAAAGAGAAAAAAGATATTCCTTTTATCATTAAATTTACTCTAAAGAAAACTATAAAGAAATTAATTATAATAGCAATACTAATGTCACAGAAACATAGTATAATAATTATAATACTGAGAACATTTGAATAAGTCAGTAATATATTTTCTACAAAATTATCTATCTATATATCTATCAATTTCTCCAGCTATGTATTTATCTTTTAAAAAAAGATAGATAGATAGATAGATAGATAGAAAGATAGATAGATAGATAGATAGATAGATGATAGATTAGATAAATAGAAAGATAGAAAAATAGATAGATAGATAGATAGATAGATAGATAGATAGATAGATAGATAGATAGATAGATAGATAGATAGATAGATAGATAGAGATAGATAGATAGAAAGATAGATAGATATATATATATATATGATATATATATATATATATAGATACCTCTATTCTGTGGATAGATAGAAAGATTAGATATGTGTGCTTTGAAAAGATATATATATATATATATATATATATATATATATATATATATATATATATATATATATATATATATATATATATATATATATATATATATATATATATATATATATATAGATAGATAGATAGATAGATAGATAGATAGATAGATAGATAGATAGATAGATAGATTAGATAGTTTTTAATTGTTTATTTCGTAAACTTTGTACATTAAAAAGAAAATAAATTGCAAACAAATATTGTAAATTAAAAGGTTAAAAAACATTTTGATCCTAAATTAATCTTTTCCATAATTTATCTTAAAGAATATTCTCGGCTTTGTACTACAAAGGTTATCCTAGATTTAAGTGTTTCAGGGGAATTATTACAGATATTAACTACTCTAAAATTACCTTTAGAGTTAGTTTAATATGTTTCATAAATGTCGTTTTTATGTCTTTTACTAATGTTCTCGGTTTATTTATTTATTTATTTATTTTTTTTTTAATTTTTTTAAACAAAGTAACATGGTTTGTTAAGTAACCTAAATAGAGTACGTAATTTACGGTATTTCAAGTAATGATTAAATATCAACAAATTCAAGCAATTATATATTAAGGGATTACTCATCCTACTAGAAATCTTTGAAAACTTTTTTTTTTAATGCATTATGAAATTTTACTTCAAACTGTCTGTATATATGACTACTATTTGACATATTTGTCCAAAAAATTCCGTCAAAAAAGGTATGCAATATGGCCTGACTAAATACAGCAGCAATATATCTCGATTTACAGAATTAAATCTTCTCAGTAAAACATTAAACATTTCCAAGAATTTATCTTTAGCCTTTTCCAGTTTTCATTTAAAATAAAACCAGGATATTTGACCTTAGTCATATTTTGAATTCGAGTAAACCTTCCATATTTCTCTTAGATTTTTTTTTAATAAAAATTTATCATCTCACTTTTGCCTATATCATTAATTAATTATATCTGTAATATTTTTTAGTGACAGAAGACCATCCACTAACGGAGCTAACAAAACCAAATCATCTGCATACGCTACTATATTCGACATCAATATTCCTATTTTAATACCTATTTTAGTACTGTACCTATTCCTTTTTTTAACATCATTAATATAAATGTTAAATAATAACGGCTACAAAATTAAACCTTGTCTCATACCATCCCTTATTCGCCATTCATTAGATATACTATATCCAAATTTAACACAGGCATATTGATTATAATAGCTGTTATAATATACAATATTTAGGATTTGCATTTTCTACAATTTTTTTAAATAGAATTTCATGGTTTTCTTTTTCAAATGCTTACGATAGATCCAAAATGGCGGCATAAATAGAAGGTGAGTAGTTAAAACGAACAACGGCCTTTCAGTCGAATTTCTGGGTTTAAATCCATACTGTCTGTCGTACAAAACCACAAAGTTCTCCATAATATTCAAAAGTCCATACTCAAGCAATTTAAAAAAAAAAAAAAAAAAAAAAAAAAAAAAAAATAGACAACATCATGATAGTCCATGGTTATCCGAGTTCGTCCAGTATCTATATTTAAATAAGCAGACAATAGTTGGATGAATAGATAGATACATAGATAGAGAGTTAGATAGATAGATAGGTAGATATAGAAATTTATATCTAATCTGGTGGACACAGGCCAGAGACCTACTAATTTCGACCAGAGTTGGAAAAATACCGGAATTGTGGTAAAATTAAATTAAAGGCCGACATGCCTCGATATACGGCAATCTTTTAGGTATGTAATTATGCATTTAACATGCATTCATAAATTTAGGTATATTTCTACGTAATATTACAGTTCCGTACTTTAAATGGTAAAGATGCATTTCATCCGGACCAAGCGTAGGTTTTATTTTATTAATTAACTTTCTGATTTTTGTATCATTAAGTATTTCATAATCTTCATCCCACAAACATATTTATGTAATCCACTAATTTACGACTTGCAGGAGTCGTCACCAAGAAAACTACTCGATTTAGTAGAGAATTTTTCTTCAATTTCTTTTTCGTCTATTTCACCATCTATTTTTATTACAATTTTTTTTCCTTTTTTTTAGTTTTATTTTCTTTACTAATTATATTCCAGAACTTTTCCGTGTTTTTATTATTGAAATTATGAATAAGTTTTCTATTTCTGATTATATTCTCATTAAATCTACTTTGTTTTAGTACAAACTTGAATTTGGCTCTGGTCTTACACGTATTATTAAAATCCTCACCATTTATTGTCCATTCCTTAAATCTTAAGTTCGCTTCTTTATTAAGGAATTTATTTAAATTATCTTTCCATCCCAGTAGTCATCTTTTAACATTTTTTCCGATTTGAAGAAAAATTTTCACTTGCTATTTGTAATATATGACATATATTTTTATACCATACGAGTTTCAGATCCAGATAGATAGATAGATAGATAGATAGATAGATAGATAGATAGATAGATAGATAGATAGATAGATAGATAGATAGATAGATAGATGCATAGATAGATAGATAGATAGATAGATAAATAGATATAGAAATTTATATCCAATCTGGTGAACAAAGATCAGAGACCTACTAATGTCGACCAGAATTGAAAAAATACCGGAATTGGGGTAAAATTAAATTAAAGACCGACATGCTTCGATATATGGCGTTTGATGGTGTGCAAGTCAGAGAAAGTTGGGAAAACAGATAAAGGGAACGTGTTCCAGAGTTTACCAGTAGAGTACATGTAAGATTGAGCATAGCGGTTAAGTCTGGGGTCAGAAAGCCGAACTAAGAAAGGATGAGACCGTGTAGAAAGTCAAGTTGCACAACCTCTCCTCAATGGAGGGCGTATTCCTAATGAGATTTCAGAAGATGTCCATTGTAATGGTGATAGAATAGATATACATGCTATAAATATATATATATATATATATATATATATATATATATATATATATATATATTATATATATATATATATATATATATATATATATATATATATATATATATATATATATATATATATATATATATATATATATATATATATATATATAATATATATATATATATATATATATATATATATATATATATATATATATATATATATATATATATATATATATATATATATATATATATATATATATATATATATATATATATATATATATATTATATATATATATATATATATAATATATATATATATATATATATATAAATATATATATATATATATATATATATATATATATATATATATATATATATATATATATATATATATATATATTGGAACCCCTTTTATCAGCTAAAATTAAATGTATAAATTATTACATTTCCTGTTTCCATTTCGAGCATTCCAAAACTTTTTGATAAGCATTTCTGTCTCTCTTTCTCTCTGTTTCTCTGTCCTTTTTTTGGCCTTCTGTCCTCTGTCTGTCCTTTCGTCTGTCTGTCTGTCCTTTCGTCTCTGTAGCAAGCAGTTGTTGCTTCCGTTACGATTTTATGTAGTTAACAACACTATAAAAGTCTTAATACTTAAAGTTTTACATGATTATTTTCGCTAATGTTCCTAAAATGACATAAACATTTTGCAGCTGGGGTTATTTCTATGTTTGGGGGGATAAGAATGGAGGGGGGAGTGATATTCTTTCTGTTCCCCCAATTTATCCTCCTGAATCTC
>SEYY01022055.1:222500-227500 GCA_009176605.1 Armadillidium nasatum | reverse complement strand
TAAAATGAAGATCATTTCAAGTTCAGCCAATCACAGTTCGATTAAGCCCCGCTGAATGTTTTTATTTTATTTTTATTCAAAATAGAGCTTTTATGAAATGATCTCCATTTTATATAAATATTTATTTCCAGCCTAATAGGAACGAACTTCTGATGACGACTGTACATTTCATTCTTGTTCTTTTATCCACTCTGAAAAATGTTCACTTTATAATTTTAAATTAATTTTTCTAAAGGTTTTTTAAAACTTTTATAAATCTTTCTATATGTTTTCGAAATGCTTCTGAAAATTTTCAAAATGCTTCAAAAGTTTTCTAATGATTCCTAAGTTTTTTAAAAAGTTTTCTAGCTGCTTTTTGGGGCTTTCTAAAAGTTTCTGAGAGGTTTTATAAGAGATTCTAAATATTTTGAAAATTTTTCTAATGACTTTTCCAGGGACTTCAAAAGATTTTAATAGGTTTTAGTAAGATTTCTGAAGGTCTTCTACAAGTTTATAAAGGCTTTTTTAAAGATTTTAAACGGGTTTATAAAGTTTTCTAAATGGTCTTAATGGTTTTCTACTGGTTTTGTAAGGCTTTAAGAAGGTTTAATTAAAAATTCTAAAGTTTATCTACTGGCTTTCTTAAGGTTCGTAAAAGCTTTATTAAAATTTCTAAAAGTTTTCTAAGTATTTAAAATGGTTTTATAAAGATTTCTAAAGATTTTGTAAATTTTCAAAAGATTTTCTTTAGGCTTTCCAAAGATTTAAGAAGTTTTCTTAAGGATCCTTAAGATTTTCTATAGCTTTCTAAAGATTTTCAAAAGCTTTCTAAACATTTTCTAAAGATTCTAAAGATTTTCAAAAGATTTCTAAAGATTTTCAAAAGTTTTCTAAATATTTTCAAAAGCTTTCGAAAGATTTTGTTGATTTTTCCTCTTTCAAATTTCAATCTTTTCACCTTCAGGATGGTTGTTCAGACTCCTTATTACGATCATTACATTTTCTTAACCTTCTTTCATTCTTCTACGAGAATTTCCAATAGTTTCATTTCAAATTTTAATTAAGGACTAAAAATCTTTTGATTAATATACCATCTATTAATTCACTTAATTTCTTTATTCTTTTACTCTGCACATTAACATTACAGCATATGACATTATCAGTTATATAATATAAGGCTAACTCGTTTCTCCAGCTGGCAATATATTTTTAATTTTAATTTGTACATTATTGCTGAGTTTTTCATAGAGGGGGGCCTCAGTTCCAAAGGTGGTCTCGAGAAGATTTAAAATTTTCTTTTTTATTTATTCAATTTTGTTTTATTTCATCCTTAAGGTAATTGGAAAAGGAGGTCACGAAATAATTTCTATGATGTTGAGGGGTTGCTATGAAAAAAAGAAACCTAAACTTAATTTTAACCTAAACCTAACCTAAACCTAGCCTAACCTAATCAAACCTAACCTAACCTACTATATTTTTTTCGGTTTTGGGTGAATAATCGTTTTCTGATTGTGATTTTGTTTCTGAAGAGTAAAATCAAAAGATAAATATTTTAAAGAATTGTGAAGCTCAAAATGTGAGTATCTTTGATATTTTTTAATATATAAATTAAAATGAATATATTTAATTCATTACTTGAAATAGTTTCCAGAGCTTTATATTTTATCGTAATGATAACTTGTATGTAACTTTTTTTCACTCAGCGTTATTGAAACCAATTGAACTTAAGCTTTGAAGAAGGTTTTTCATTATAGCAAAAAATAGACTTTTAGCTTCGTAATAGACACAAATCATTTGGCATGCATAATTTTTTTCCAGATTTTATTAAAATTAAGTCATAATGGAACTCCCTCTACCTTCTTTGTCATTGCTTTCAAAATTTGTCAAATGCAATACTTTATAGGAATAAAATAAAATAAAATAAAATAAAATAAGGAATACTTTATAAGAAAAAAACAAAAAAAATCTGATTTGAAAAGTTATATATATATATATATATATATATATATATATATATATAAATATATATATATATAATATAATATAATATATTATATTATTATATATATATATATATATATATATATATATATATATATATATATATATATATATATATATATATATATATATATATATATATATATATATATATATATATATATATATAATATATATATATATATATATATATATATATATATATATATATATATATATATATATATATATATATATATATATATATATATATATATATATATATATATATATATATATATATATATATATATATATATATATATATATATATATATATATATATATATATATATATATATATATATATATATATATATATATATATATATATATATATATATATATATATATATATATATATATATATATATATATATATATATATATATTATATATATATATATATATATATATATATATATATATATATATATATATATATATATATATATATATATATATATATATATATATATATATATACATTGGATAAGGCGTATGTAAATGGCATTGGTACAACCGAATAATAACGTCAGCAGAAAATCTCATTGAAACCCTAACAACCCATTGAACTAAATTTGCCAGAACTGTTTGAGGATCTACCATCATCATTATCACTGTCCATCTTGGTAGACATGCCTCTTAGGTGCTAATCCCTCAGGATCTATCCGAGGAGTAGCAATGGTATCTTGAGCAACTTCAGTTTTGCTTTGCAGGTTTGCTAGGTCTGTCGCCACAACCTCCCATTCAGAAATGTTTCTTGGTATTGCATGGTTTTTATGAAGAAATTTTCAATTGCAGTGATTGAGCCGAAATAACCATCCTTTATCAACTAGAAGTTACCTAGAAGAAGTTTCAATAATTTCCAATTCTAAACAAGATTTGTTGTTTAAAGTTATTCAGAAGAACCTGTTAAAAAAAATTCTCTTGCATTCACAGGTTATTTATTGGATATAAAAGCTGGCATGAGGTATCAGCATTACACTTCAATCTCATTTTCTTTTTACGATATTCATTATGAAGAACAATCACAAAGTCTTGGTAACTGAGATACGAAAAGACGGAACTTTTTATTCGCATCTCACAGGCCATGACTTATTTAAGGAGGGAAACATTCTAGGAAGTTTCTTCCTATGATCTCGAAGAGGGATCGAAATGGCACCTTCAAATAAGTGAGTCAATCACTCTACCCTTCTGCATATCATCCACTAGGAGTTGGATGCTCTTTTGGAGGATTTGAGCTAATAACCTAAATGCTTGTTTTATAACATATCCTCCGTAGGAAAAGGTATAATGAAATCTCCTAAAGATATATAGATCAAAGGCCGACATGAACAGATACAAAGAGTTTTTAAAGGCTAGAGTAAAAGATAAATGGGAAAGATAGAAAGAAGTGTTCCAAACTTTCTCAGTTGATAATATGTAAGAATGGGAATAACTGTTAAGTAAGGGTTCACAGAGTTGGACATAAGGGGAGAAACTAAGTAGATAGACGAGTCACTCTAGTATTCTCAAAAGAGAATTTATACGAATAAAAAAATGAGCTCAGAAGAATGATGTACATTGTACTACCAATAATATAAGGAGAGTGAGGCAACAATTCGATTGGAATGTGGAGATTAAAGGGAATTACGAAGAAAAAAAATATGATGGGAAAAAAATTTTGAATAACTTTTTCTTCTCTTAGATTATTGTTCAGTGAGTGAAGTGCCGTTTTCCTTCCAAAAATAATCAAGAGAAATGAATACGCCAAGAATATTAAGAAGAAGAGAAGGCTTGAGATGAGTGTTTCCTAGAAATATGTACAGTAGTGAACAAAAGTTCGTTCCTATTAAGCTGGAAATAAATATTTATATAAAATGGAGATCATCTCAGGTTCAGCCAATCACAGTTCAGTTAAGCCCCTCTCAATGTTTTTATTTTCTTTTTATTCAAAATAGAGCTTTTATGAAATGATCTCCATTTTATGTAAATATTTATTTCCAGCTTAATAGGAACGAACTTTTGTTCACGACTGTACCTACAAAATAGGTTGAAAAACTTTTGAAAAGAACAAAAATTAAAACAATAGGATAATAGGATGTTAGTTACAGGGATGGGAGGGGATCTCATTTTTTGTCAAGGATTGAACCATTGAAAAAAAAAAATTTCTATCA
Organism: Armadillidium nasatum; assembly: GCA_009176605.1. Lineage (NCBI taxonomy): Eukaryota > Metazoa > Arthropoda > Malacostraca > Isopoda > Armadillidiidae > Armadillidium > Armadillidium nasatum. The sequence goes on along the minus strand of SEYY01022055.1, from coordinate 223,322 downwards.
TAGTACCCACTTTCTTAAACATAACCTCGAATCTTTTCGATCTTTCCCTCTTGTTTCTTTACAGATAGTGAAGCTTTGGATTTATTTTATAGTAAATCCTTTTCTGTTTTCTGAGATAGTTAATGCCCTCAATTTTGTAGCCAAAGACAAATGTTTAACGTTTTTCTCAACGATGTTGTCATTTCTTTTGCATCTGAACTAGAGTTGCCAAATTTTCTACATCGTGAGTCTATTTTTTATACCAAGCTGCTAAATTTATCTACAACTTTTAAGTTTATCTCTTATTTCCAGTGATTACCTTAAATTTTCAAATATCTGTCCTAAAGAAGTGAACATTCGCCCATCTTTTCTAATATCCTAAAGCGTCAGCCACAGGAATTTCAACGTTCTCCATACGCAAAGATTTTCCTCTATTTTTCTAATTTTGAAATAGCAACTAGTGATCTAATTTTTATATTTTCTATTTTTAGCAACCATCAGCAGTTTTTTTCACCTCACTATTCATATCCATTATATCTTTTGCAATGGACCAAAACAAACTAATCTGTTTCGCATTATACACACACACACACACACACATATACTATATATATATATATATATATATATATATATATATATATATATATATATATATATATATATATATATATATATATATATATATATATATAATATATATAATATATATATATATATATATATATATATATATATATATATATATATATATATATATATATATATAATATATATATATATATATATATATATATATATATATATATATATATATATATATATATATATATATATATATAT
>SEYY01022055.1:205000-212500 GCA_009176605.1 Armadillidium nasatum | reverse complement strand
ATCACATTCTCTTTTCTTCTTTCTCTGAAATTATCATATTAAGTGATTTCAATGTAATTATATTATTAGTCGTTATTATTTCTTTCTATGAAATAAATTAAATTTTGAATATCTATTAAACAGTTTGGCTGAAATTATCATATTATTAATAATTTCCTTTATTATTATTATTATTATTATTATTATTATTATTATTATTATTATTATTATTATTATTATTATTATTATTATTATTATTATTATTATTATTATTATTATTATTATTATTATTATTATTATTATTATTATTATTATTATTATTCCAAAAGGATCTTGAAAGTTTGGGGCATCTCCCTACTCGTATCCCTAATGGTCTTGGAGATAAAAATAACATTCTAGCTAGACCTTTTTCTAACTTCTAATCCTTGTCTTTATATTGTTGAACTCTATCCACCTCTGGGTTTATCTGATCACTATCTTATCTCTGTATTTTTTTCTATATTTTCAAGTCTACCGTAAGAAATATCCCAGCTTTTTGCGAGGAAACGTTTGTGGCATTTCGGTGCCGCCATCTGATCGGCCTTGTGGACGTACGTCTTTGGTTCCCCATGGAATGAATTATTGTTTCCGTGGAAGGGTTCCTTCGGAGTGCAGAACGCATTACCGAGGTGATTCTCTCTGGGATTTAGGCGTACAATTCCTATTCCTTCCCTTTTACTAAAGCTAACTAACCCTGGTTTAGCTATTCTTATTCTTGTGGTATCAGTCGCAGGGATGCTGCCTTCAGGGATTACGCAACATATTTCATCCCGGAATCGTGTATAATCTCTTTTCTTCGTAGAAAATGCAATAATCTTTCTTATTCCTCTTCCTTACACCCTTTCTGGCATTTTGCAAAAAATTTCAACTCTGCTACTTGCTCTTTTCCTCCTTCTAGTACCTTCTGACACCACAACTGCTGGTTTGTCTTCTTCTAAAGCTGAACTCTTCGTTCAAACTTTTCATCAATTTCAACTTTAGACTATTCTGGTACTATTCTTCCTTCTTTAACCCCCTCCAACTCATTTATGCCTAATATTATAATTTCTTCTAAAGACGTCATTTCTGCTCTTGGAGCAACTTCTAATTGGGGTAGAGAAACAGGGTCGTTTTCAATGTCTCCAAAACTCAATTCCTACATCTCTCTACTCGGCACATTATTCCATACAACTATGACATCTTCTTCGGAAACAGACACTCAAACCTTCATCTACTCTTAACATTCTTGGTGTTTCTTTTTCTCATTATCTTTCTTGGAAAGGTCACATTACTTCTCTTTCTAAACAAGTTTCAAAGAGGTTGTGTTTTCTGAGGTGCCTTCAAAATTTTTTTCACGACACAATAGTTGCTTGCTCTTCATAGGAGTGTCGTTCGCCCCTGTATGGAGTACGCTTCACACATCTGAGGTGGTTCTACTCATTAAACTCTCCTTGAAAATGTGGAGTCTAGAGCCTTTCTTCTCATCAATTCTCTCGCTCTCAATAATTCTCTCCAGTCTCTTTCTTCTCGTCGAATTATTTCTCTCTATATTATACTCTCTATACTATCGTTATTACAACGAACATTGCTCTTCTAAACTCTCCCTTCGCATACCTCCTCCATTGAGAAGAGCTTGTGCGACACGCCTCTCTACACATTCTCATCCTTCCTCTGTTCAACTCCCTGACTCCAGACTTAACCGCTATGCCCAGTCTCACATGTACTCTACTATCTATCTATCTATCTATCTATCTATCTATCTATCTATCTATCTATCTATCTATCTATCTATCTATCTATCTATCTATCTATCTATCTATCTATCTATCTATCTATCTATCTATCTATCTATCTATCTATCTATCTATATATCTATATATCTATCTATATATCTATATTATATTATATATATATATATATATATATATATATATATATATATATATATATATATATATATATATATTATATATATATATATATATATATATATATATATATATATATATATATATATTATATATATATATATATATATATATATATATATATATAATATATATATATATATATATATATATATATATATATATATATATATATATATATATATATATATATATATATATATATATATATATATATATATATATATATATATATATATATATATATATATATATATATAAGAAAGTACACATTTTTATGGAGTTTGTATGTAATTTTTGCTTTTAACTAAAATATCTGACAGCGGAAAAACGAGCGTTGCCGTCACTAAGGCCTCATTATATTTCTCATCAATGTAAGATTTCAGAAGAACAAATCCCTCATCGTATCTTTAGAGATAGAGAGTGATATTAGATAAAATGAAGAAGATAAAGGTGAAGAAGAGGTGAAGAAGAGGTGAAAAGATAAAGATGGGGAGGTGGAGGGAAAGAGATCATTCTCTCATATCACATCTTGTAGATTTAAGATCTTCTGTTGAAATCCTGTTCTTCAGGGAAGCTTCAGGAGCGAGTAACGGATAATAAAGATATGAGAATTCCTCTATATTATTTCCCCAGAGCGCCGTAATCATCGAGAAGGAGTATGGAACGCAGCGGTTTCAAACAGGAGACTTTAGGAGGAGAAAAAAGCTTTTGGTAATGGGTATGTCGAAAGCACAGGTAAAGATTCCCTTTAACCCCCCCCCACCCTCCCTCTCCCTTCATACTATCTTCATTTTTATTTTCAGATTCAACCTCACCCCCTCCCCCCACTACTAAACCCCTTCATCCTTAAAATTTTCTCCACAATCATCTCATTTCCTATCCTCCTCCCCCCCCTGTAAAGGTTCTGAGCATTTTATTCTGAAATTTGGCAATGAAATAAAAGGTGTTCTAAAAAGGCCTTTAGTTAAAAAAAAAAAAAAAAAAAAAAAAAAAAAAAAAAAAAAAAAAAAAAAAAAAAAAAAAAAAAAAAAAATTTATCAGATACTCTCAAATTGCAACGTTAAAAGAACACACACACATACACTATATATATATATATATATATATATATATATATATATATATATATATATATATATATATATATATATATATATATATATATATATATATATATATATATATATATTTAAAAGTATTAAATTTTCTGATTAGAATTAAACTACTTTACTGATAATCTTTAGATAAAAACAGTGACATAAAACAATTCAGATAATAGAATATATTTATTATTTTTATTATTATTATTATTATTATTATTATTAGTAGTAGTAGTAGTAGTAGTAGTAGTAGTATTACGTTGGGACAAGTGTCAAAAATGTACATTAAAATATTCATTACGGAAAAGACATGTTACGAATAAAAAAGTTGCTTCACAGATTTATTTTCTAATAAAATAACTGAAAAAATTTGTTGTGACATTTGTCTCAACGATTTGTTATGGCAATTTTTGTTGCGCACTAAATACTAATTTAATACATGTCAGCTACATCGGGAATCTGTCAACTGCAGATTTGCTTAGAAAGAAATCTATCAATTACAGATTTTTGGCAGAGAATTCGTCAACTTACCTATTAATATTTTTCAAAGTAATGTAAGATTCCCTTTTAGCCCCCTACCCCTTCCCTCCCTCCATAATATCTTCATTTTTATTTCAGAATACAATGTTTTAAAAGTCTAGATGGGAGAGCATCACCAGCTCTCGGATCGTGTAGTTCACTCGCTCTGAACTGGTGGTGGCCTGAAGGGCAGTATTTTGTCTGCCTGGAGGGACGGCATATGCCCTCGTTGGTGAAGTCCGCTCCCAGAAAAAAAAAAAAAAGTCTGGATAACGGAGTTACGAAGAAATCGCTTCGAGCGACTTCCTGTCTGGAGTTCATTAATTGATTTAAATCTAACAAATTTCCCAATATATTTTCGGTGGTCTATAATTAGAATGACCGCTTTCATCATCATAGTCGCATGTTCTGTAGCATTTATTTGAATTTGAAGAACAAATGATTATACTTCAAGGAAATCTGATATTCGATTTCATTACTTAGTACATTTAGTACTCTGATCAAAGTACAATTTTTTTTTTTTAAGACTTAAATTAGGACTCGTTAGATTATAATTTTCTTTTATTTTAATTAAAGATATGTCGCCAGCCTTCTAACATATTTTGCTATGTTTTCGAGTTTGAGAGCGAACCTTACATAGTATAGTAATGAACTATGAACCTTACCTTTCTTAACTTTATGTTAACGTTAGCACTTGTGTATGTTCATTCTTTATACAGGAATATGAACAGTTTAAATTAAATATAGAAATAATTATTATGCATAAATACTGTTCAATAAAATTAAATACAAAATATATTATGTAAAAAATTCAAGTTTAGAATAACATTATAATAACATTTAATAATGATTATTTATTTTGTTGAGAGTCTGTTTAAATAACTAATCTGAATATAAGATAAAAATTAACAAATAAATTTTATAAATAAATAAACATATAATATTATATAATTAATTACAAATCTTATTAAATAAAAGAAAATTAAAAAATCATACAATAACGAACAAAGAAGGGTAACTATTACATTATTTAATTATTTTCCCTTCAGTGTATTATAATAAAATTACATAGTATATTTAGAATAAATTAATATTTAAATTAAATAAATAATATATATTCAAGTTTCCCTGAAGAAAATTTAGGTATTAAAGATGTATCTTGTTATTTGAGGAAAAAGATTTAAGGAAGAATAGAAAATAGAGCAAAATTCATGCTAACTTAGAGATGAAAATGAGGCTAACGAAGAAAAGAGGTAAGAAAAACTTTAAAAAAAAGAAGTAATTTCTTGCTTAAGTTTAGAAGAAAAGATAAAACCAAAATGAGTTTGGATTGGATATTAAAAAGAGAAGAGCAAAAGTTATTAGAAGAGTTCGAAGAAAGAAACAGAGGCGAATTACCAATTACAAGAACAAAAGCTTCGGATAGGTGAAAAAAGAAAAATTAATAAAGGAATAAGTGACGTTGCTATAATATGCAGTCAATATTAGCGGTTACTCTATACAAATACATGACATACGAACATTATGTCTGGGGGTTTTACCCCTGAACCCCGATCACTGAGTGGTGGGTTGATATTCAAAAACAACAAAATTATTCACATATATAATAGCTATTTAATGTGGATCATAAGTAAATAGTAAAAATCAAACTATAGTAACACCGAAGGTGTTTCTGACAGGATTTGAAGTACTATATAGAACTCTTGAATCTAGAGATGAATTAGTACAGGCTTTGAAGTACTATATAGAACATTTGAATCTAAAGATGAATTAGTACAGGATTTGAAATACTATATAGAACTTTTGAATCTAAATATGAATTAGTACAGGATTTGAAATACTATGTAGAACTTTTGAATCTAAAGATTAATTAGTACAGGATTTGAAATACTATATAGAACTTTTGAACCTAAAGATGAATTAGTACAGGATTTGAAGTACTATATAGAACTTTTGAATCTAAAGTTGATGAAGGCTTTGAAGTACTATATAGAACTTTTGAATCTAAAGATGAATTAGTACAGGATTTGAAATACTATATAGAACTTTTGAATCTAAAGATGAATTAGTACAATATAGAACTTTTGAATCTAAAGTTGAATTAGTACAGAATTTGAAGTACCTTATATAAAACTTTTCAATCTATATATGAATTAGTACAGGATTTGAAGTACTATATAGAACTTTTGAATCCAAAGATGAATTAGTTACAAGATAAAAGTTTTATGTACAAATAATCAAAAAAAAAAAAATTAATAATTTACAAGTTAAATGAGTAACAACAAAATGTTGAACTTGGTTCTTATCAAACATAATATTATATTAATTTACAAAATATAGGGGTAACTGAAATATTCATACATTCTCTGGAAAAATTTGAAAAAAAAAATATTTTGAATTAAATTTAAAAAATAAGTTGTAGATACAACTAAAATTTTGACACAACTTTAAAATTATGTTTTCTGTCCAGTGAATTATGATGCCTCGCCACAACTGGGCCATAAAGAATATCATCGCATGGTTAACTAGAGGCTGGGAACTCCCTCAATCACTTTATTCTCTTCTCTCTTTCGGTTTTGAAGATGTTTCAAATGAAATGTCTGCTGCAGACACTACCATGTAGAAATGCGGGATATGCTATTATGAATTTTATATATATATATATATATATATATATATATATATATATATATATATATATATATATATATATATATATATATATAATATATATATATGATTTGGCTGTCGTCGGGAGTGGAGGTGCTTAAACCAGACGGGAAAAGAAAAGATAGAAGAATTAGATGGAAGAGAAGAGAAGAGAAGAGAAGAGAAGAGAAGAGAAGAGAAGAGAAGAGAAGAGAAGAGAACACATGGCAGCTTTTACAATTTATTCTGATAATTGGAAAGATTGTCTAGAGAACGTTGTGGAATTGAATTGAAAAGAAAATTATTTTCCTAACTTAAAAATAATAACAGATTTATTTTAAAATATAATTTATTTATAAATATTTTCAAAAAACAAAATTAAATGAATCACAATTAAATTATTTTCAAAATTTTCTGGAGGAGCAACAAAACTTTCAAATAACATACTTTCGGCTTAAGTGGAAAATTCAACATTAGCATTAAGAATATAAAATTTAAAAACACGAGTTTGGATTGGGCGATAAGGCTGGATCATGAGCATAGTTCTTAGCATGGTTCTAGGGTCTGGGATTCCTTTTAACCAGTTTTTTTTTTTTTTTTTTTTTTTTTGCTTCCCATGTACGACTGCAGGGAATTTTTTGCAATCGACACCACCCTGCATAATGCGGGATATGGTGTATATATATATATATATATTTATATATATATATATATATATATATATATATATATATATATATATATATATATATATATATATATATATATATATATATATATATATATATATATATATATATATATATATATATATATATATATATATATATATATATTTATTAGACTTCCTCATTTAGTTTCATGTCAGCTATGGATACATTTTCTATTGTACTAATACGAGACTCTACATACACTAGATAATCAATGCTATCTTATTTCCTTTTCCTGGACCTTTTTTAAGAAATTTAAAGTCCTGTTTTATAACTTTTACAATAGTATTTTTGTCATTTTCTTTCGTATTGAATATATTATAAATATGTTGTTATTAGCTTTCAAAATAATATTTCCTCATATTTTCAATACTCTAGTAAACTTATTTTCTTCAGTACTTTTCGTTTTGAGAAATAGTGTTTTCAATTTTTTTTGTTTTTAAAATAAGTAAATTAAAAGTAACAAAATTGTTCTCATTTGTCAATGTTTTTGTTTGGTCTTTCCCGTAATCTTAATTTCAAATGCAGTTTTTTTTTTTTTAAATATTTTGAGTGTTTGCAGAAGAAGCTGACGGTGCAGAGAGGTTAGGGTGA
>SEYY01022055.1:185000-200000 GCA_009176605.1 Armadillidium nasatum | reverse complement strand
GTCATTAAAAGCAAAGATAATTAAAATATTTCATTGCTTTTACTAAATATTATTTACCTCTTGATGATTTTTTTCATTTTTATTAGCTTATGATAGGAAAAATCATAGTCAAGAAACCACCCAGTTCAACTCCAGTCTAGCTTCAATCTAGTGCAACTCTCTGTTCCAGTCCTAGTAAAAGTTCAAACCCTAGTTGAAGCTCAATTCAAAAAATCAGTGCCATCCCAACCCCAATCCCGTGTAACAATGTTAATTCTAGCCCCAATCTCAACTACTTTTCGCCATTTCGAGTTCGAATTTAAACCTAATCTCCTCCTTCATCTTCAAATTCCAGCCCAGCCTCCAGTCCCAGTCCATCTCAGCCTAGCTTTATCAGTGGTCTTAGCCACAATACCTTTGGTAATCCCGGTTTTGGCCCCAGCTCTAACTTCCAACTCAAGGTAAAGCCTCAACTCTAGCCAAATTTCAACCTGAAGCCCTCAGCCCCAGTTAAATATCTGTCATAGCTTTATCCTAGTTCAATCCTCATCCCCAACCAAAGTAATAGTCATAATCCCAGTTCCAACCTTCAGCCCACAGACCACAGCCCACAGCCCACAGCCCACAGCCCACAGCCCACAGCCCACAGCCCACAGCCCACAGCCCACAGCCCACAGCCCACAGCCCACAACCCTCAGCCCACAGCCCACAGCCCACAGCCCACAGCCCTCAGCCCTCAGCTCTCAGACCACAGTCACCAGCTTCCAGTTCCAGTTAAACCTTAGTCCGAGATCTATGGTGAGTTACCCTGTGGCCTCACCCCGGGATCCCATGGTCGACGATATCTCCACCCTACTACCGTCACTTTACTATAGTATCAAATACAAATACAGGAAGAATGTATTGTAGTTAAATGCAAGTACAAATGCATGACAGCAAGTACAAGTACAAGAACATTTAATTTTTTTTTTTTTAAATGTAAAATTATACTTATGAGATCAAATCATAATTTTGAATTATTACAAATGAAACAAAATATACAACAATTTAATTAAGGTAAATAGTGAATAAAAAATATTTGAAAATAATTTAACTTTTATTAATTCTGCAGGTCTTTTTAATACTTTTTTTCACATAGCCAAATTCTATTCATTGTTACATTTTACAAACATTAATTTCCGAATAATTGTCAATTAATCAAAATCTATCCGAATGAAAGACTTTCCCTTTATTAAGCTGAACATTTTTTTCACAGGCAAAGAAGATAATGGAATAGCTAAACATTTCTTTTCCAACTTTGCCAGTGTTGGAAATACGTTTTCATGAGTTTTCAAATATTTATGTACATCTGCCGTCTACCGTGGCTCAAACGGTAGAGTGATTGGCTCACGTGCTTGAGGGAGCTGGTTCGATCCCACTTGGGGATCCTAGGCATATACTACCTAGAAAAAGTTCCTCTCCTCGAATAAGGGAATGCCCGTGAGATGTGAACTTTAAAAAAAAAAAAAAAATTCATTCTTCAGAATTACAAGGTTAATTGAAATATTTTTGAATTTCAAAACTAATGTTCTCTAGTATTTGAAATGCGTCTGTCGAGTTTTGAGTTGAGTAAACCATAAAGCTGAACAATTTCCTCTTTGGTGGTGAGTTTCCTAAACTTCTTCCCAGTATATCTTCTAATAAATCAATAACGATATATGTTTCTGAAGCTTCTTTGAAAATGAAATGTACTTTTACTATTAAAGAAACCCTTCTATTACCTATTCTCATTTCAGCGCACCATCCAGTTTAAACATAGGATCCAATACACTTGCCAATTGATAAATTTTTTATATTTTTTTACAAACTGAAGAGGCTTTTGCGTGAATTTTTTAGTTCGAATATTAGTGCACTATTATATTTTGAATGGATCTGTTCAAGATGATGCTTGATGCTATTTGAACAGAAAGGATATTTAAATTTGATGAAATTTACTGACATTGAGAACTGTCAATTGCATCCTCAAACGATTCAAATTTTATTTTATTTTATTTTATTTATTATTTTTTTTTTTAAGAATATTTCGGTCATATGTCCATCTACAATATGTAGGTAACGCCTCTTCTGAAAAGGCATATTTTTTCATCTAATTCCATCCAGAATGATTCTTGCATTTCTCCTCCTACTCCTCCTCTCAAACGCTAAATGTTTCTACCTTTGATTGCACATGATTGGGTGAAATCCTGAAATCTAAGGCTAATGACCCAGATGGCATTACTCTCCAAGTCTTAAAAGGGTATGCCTCTGAGCTTGTGCCTGTCCTCGCAAGACTCTACTCTCTATGCATCAATACTAATACTTTTTTTCCTCTATTCTGGAAGCGCGCATTTATTTAGCGAATCCCTAAAAGGGGTAGTCACTCTAATCCTTCCAACCAACGTCCTTGTGCTCTGTCTAAAATTTTTGAAACCTGCCTCAACTCTCATTTCTTTGATCATCTAGAGTCTCATCTTCTTTCTGATCATCGGTACGTCTTTCGACGTCTGAGGTCAACTGGCCACATACTTTCCTATCTTTTGATTAATGAACTTCTGCTTTTAGGGAATATGGGGAATTTTTGTGTTAATTGTAGTGTTCCTCAGGGTTCTTTTCTATGTCCCGACTTTATTATTACTTTCTTTCAATAACTTCATCTGCAATTTCAACCTTGTTCATTCTTATGCCAATAGTTCAACTCTCCATTCTTCCACTCATTTCAATTCTTCTTTTTGCATTCAGAGTTGCTTCTCAACTTCTTCTTCCTTATTCTATTCTTGCTTATCTGGATGGGATTTCCGGGTGAGTCGTCAACCTTGTGAAATTCAACTCTTAAAAAAATCAGCTTAATCACATCTCCCTCAAGACATTTTCCATTAACATCTCTCCCGTCTCACGCGTGAACAACATAAAAAATCTATGTCTGAACATAAGACAAAATTGTCTTGGAAACCTCATATCACAATGGTTGTTTAAGGTAGCTTCAAGGAAACTGGAAGCTCTGTTCATCACGGGAGAGGCGGGAGAAACGGAAGAGACGAGAAGATATAAGGGATATAGGAGAGTTGGTTCCATTGTGATATGAGGTTTCAAAGACAATTACAAATCAAGGGAAACAGTGTAAGAAATGAGAGAATAAAGTAAAAGAATGGAGAAATAAAAGGAAAAAATTAAAGAAATTGAAAAACAAATTGAAAGAAATGGGGAAATAAAGTGAAAAAGTAAAAGAAATTGGAGAAAAAAGTGAAAGAAAGGAATAGATAAAGTTAAAAGTGAAAGAAATAGGAGAATAAAGTGGAAGAATTTTTGAATATGGTGGAAAAGTGATTGAAATTTGAGGTATAAAGTGAAATAAAAGTGAAAGAAATGACGTAATGAAAGGAAAGAAATGAGAGAAAAGTGAAGGAAATCTAAGGAAAATTAAATAAAAAAAAATAAGAAAAAGAGTAAACAAGATAGAAAACGAACTCTTATTTCTTTCACTTTTTCACTTTATCTCGTCATTTCTTTCGCTTTATTCTCTCATTTCTTTCACTTTTCACATTATCTCCCCATTTCTTTCATTATTTCACTTTATTTCTCCATTTCTTTCACTATATTCTCTGATTTCTTCTACTTTTTCACTTTATTTTTCCATTTATTTCACTTTGTTGCCCAAATTTCTTTCACCTTACACCCCATTGCTTTTTGTTTTCTCATTATTCTTTTTATTGCTTTCGAATTTCATTTCTTACATTCCTTAGCTCTTTCATTTTCAGTCAGTTACTTTTTCTTATTTTATTTATACTTATTTTCTCTTTCTCATTCCTTCTTTTACTTCCTTTCTTTTGTCCTCCATCTTCGTCTCTTTTTATTTCCAATCATCTTTCTTCCCTTTCACGCCTGGTTCCAGTCCCTCATTTCTTTCTCTCTTTTTCCTCTTCTTCTCTTCTGTTCTCCCCTAGTTCTAATCCCTCATTTCTTTCTCTCCTTTTCCTCTTCTTCTCTTCTGTTCTCCCCTAGTTCTAATCCCTCATTTCTTCTCTCTTTTTTTTCCCTTCCCCGTACTTTCTTTCTTTTGCTCGCGATGCCTTCTGTTCTTCCCCTCGTCTTAATTAACACGTGGATCCCATTCACCTCTCCTTTTCATGACAAATTTATACGAGTTCAGTTGAATATAAACTTGGCGACTTATTCTCAGTTGGCCAAAAAAATGATTCCAGTGACTTAATGGTATGAACGGTTTCTTTTTTTCCCAGCGTGGCTTTGTTCTTAATGAAATTATTTAAAGTTTCTTTACGTAGGTTAAGGGACGTATTTAATGTCATTCGGGTTTATGATTTTGTCTCTTTGCTCTGTTATTGTTTGTAATGTACGACTGTAATGTATGCATTGAGGGAGAAGTTGGAAATTAAAGAGTACTGAGGACAGATTTTAATGCACGTTACCTTGATGTAAAGCTTCTATCCTCAATCATTCCCCTCAGTCCTCCCTCCTCCCATCTCTCTCTCTGTCTCTTTGTCTCTGTCTCTCTGTCTCTGCCTCTCTCTCTATCTATCTATCTCTCTTTTCTCTCTATATCTACAAAGAATGTGAGGGTTGAGAACTGTATTAAGTCGTTCTGGCGTTTACGTTTTAATAAAACCTTTTAAATCAGAAGTGAGTACTTTTTTAGCTTTATTTATCGTCATATATTTCCTTGGAATTTGACAAAGAAATTAAATCAAATAATTTTTTAATGTCCTTTTTGAATAATTAAATTTAGACTTTTTCAAAGCTAGCTATTTCATTTTGAATTGTGGCTATATATATATATATATATATATATATATATATATATATATATATATATATATATATATATATATATATATATATATATATATATATATATATATATATATATATATATATATATATATATATATATATATATATATATATATATATATATATATATATATATATATATATATATATATATATATATATATATATATATATATATATATATATATATATATATATATAAGAAATTGATTGATTTCTATCAAATTATATTTTTTATGAGAAAGGCATATACTGAAATTAAAACTTTTAATATTTTTCATTATCTAATTTATTTTTTCCTTTTAATTTTCAGACGTTTCGGATTACCTAAATCCATCACATCATCAGTGATACTCTAAAAACAATTAAAAATAGTAATTAATAAAGTATTTAATATGTATTAAAATTACAAGCAAAATTTAAAACAATCTTAAATTTCAAAGTTAAGAAAATGTTTAAAAACTGAATTGTAAAAAAAAATAAAATAAAATAAAAATCAAAAAAAAAAAAAAAAAAAAAAATAAAAATAAAAATAAAAATATAATATATATATATATATATATATATATATATATATATATATATATATATATATATATATATATATATATATATATATATATATATATATATATATATATATATATATATATATATATATATATATATATACTAAAAATCCTACAAAAGTGAAACATACAAACTTACACTTTAAATCGGTCCAAAAATAACATCAAAAACTGAACATATAAAATTAGAGAATACTAATTTTAATTTAAATTATTGTTTGTTTATCGAAATACAGTCAGAGAGAGAGAGAGAGAGAGAGAGAGAGAGAGAGAGAGAGAGAGAGAGAGAGAGAGAGAGAGAGAGAGAGAGAGAGAGAGAGAGAGAGAGAGAGAGAGAGAGAGAGAGTTTGAAATTTAAAAATTAAAATTTAAAAAAAAATTAAAAAATAAAAGATAAAATATAAAAATTTTGAAAAAGGAAAAATTATGAAATGAAATTAAAAATGAGAAAAATAATAAAATCAAATGCAAATTAAAAATGACAATAAAATAAAACAAAAAATATACATAAAACATAAAATACAGCAGATGGACACAGTCTAATCAAACTAGTTTGATCTTGTTTGGTTATTTAGAGATATATATCGATTCTTTATACAAAAGGACTTTAAAATCCTGCCATCATTAAAATTCTGCCATCTTTATACATAAGAACTTTAAAATCCTGCCATGTTACAAGGTTTTACTATTGAAAATTAACTTTTAAAATAGGAAGGTTTAATTGAAAAGCATAATCCCAGAGAACAGAAGTCTCAGGATTTGTCAATGGTTGACAAGTTCTGAAAGAGAGACCCTTGTGTTTTGAGTAAAAGAACGAATCTCAAAGTTATTGAGTTTTTTTGTGGTCTATAAATATACGTGTGCAGGCTGTAAAACTTGCTACATGAGGAAAACGTCTCTCCAACTTACAGTCCGGATCTCAAAACAGAAGTGGCTCTCGTTCAGAACTGGTCGACAAATAATTGCTCTTGGGTAGGATGGAATTCAAATTGAAAGGAGTTACGGAGAATCGTCATCGGCATAGGAATATATTAGTGATAAAGCAAAAGAGAGAAAGTTAATAATGAAAGGTATTAAAAGGTTGGTGATTGAATTAATATTTGAGAAACATTACTATTAACAGATTTAAAGGATGAATGATGGCAGTCTTCCACGACTGTTATATAATGAATGGGAATTAAATCAGTCAGACCGCCACAGAAAAATGGTTAAAAACCAAAGGAGGGAAGCCAGACCCTATCAAACTATTTTTGATATTTCTTATGTCACAGCAAAAGATTCACCGAAATATCAAATAGCAGAGGACCAAGAATCAGGGAAGAAAAAGAAGATCTCCAGTAGATCATTCCTTATGAAAAACAACACTTTTAATTATTTTATAAAAGTTTCGTCCATAACAACCGCTGTTGAGGAAAATGGAAGATTAAAGAAGGGACCATATTCTACAAAGGTCCCAGAGAGAATCATACCAAACCAGGGAATCTCCTGTCACCCCAGGAAGACTCATACCATCTTATGTAGTTATGACATCCCATCCCAGGGAGTCTTATACCATCCAAGGGAATCTCATTCCATCCCATGGACTTATATCATCCAAAAGGAGGCTCATGCCATCCAATTCATCACCGTCCTTTTCCACATTTGTTGCTGATTAGTAAGTATGCCTGATACGAGTATAAGTTTTCACTTTCACCTGGTCTGGTCTGGTCTTTTCTTTTCTAGTCTTTTCTTTTCTGGTAGATTCAGTTCTGTTCTGTTCTGTTCTGGTCTGGTCTAGTCTGTTCTGGTCTGGTCTAGTCTGGTCTGGTCTGGTCTGGTCTGGTCTGGTCTGGTCTGGTCTGGTCTGGTCTTTTCTGGCAATGTTTCCTCTCTTTCTCACACGCACACACACACACACTCTCTCTCTTTCTTACTTTTTATAATTTAAAATTCTTCAAAATAAATTAATTTAAAATGTGAAGAAGAGTTTATTTGAAGAAATTGTTATTGATTTTGCACAATGTCTTTTTTTATACTCAAATTTGGAACTTCATTGTTCCTCATCTAAACATTATAATTATAAAAGGGTTACGTGAAGCAAGTATTATATATGAAATGTGTTTGAGCAAAGTATAAGGGGATCCTCTAACTAAAGGTGCCTCACTTTTAGGGGTGAAAGCTTTCCCCCAATTTTTTTTTCTTCAACAATTTTTTTTTAGGAAAATCTATGCTGATGCCACCAAATCTGTGATTAGTTTTTCATAATTCTTAACGGTTCCTGAGAAAAAGTATTTTCAAGTGACATTACCTTGAAAGTCTGAGAAATTTGTCGAAAATTATTATTTTTATTTTTTTTTGAGTTTTTAAATTTTGTTGGCATATTTTTATACAATTTTTTTCCTTATTCCAAATATGAAATTAGTTTTTCATAATTTCAAATGGTTACTGAGATATGACCATTCAAAGTGTGACATGAGCCTCAATTTTTTTTAAAAAAAATTTTGAGGCTAAAAATTTCCACCACCTGTTTTCTTTCTCAACCATTTTTTAGTAAAATCTGTGCTGATTCCAAATCTGTAATTAGTTTTTCAAAATTTGAGAAAAATACTTTTCAGGTGACATCTGTCGAATGACTTTGAATCTGGCGGCAAATGACATTTACAAAGAAATTATTTTTATTTATTTATTTTTATTTATTTATTTATTTTTTTAGAAAAATCCATATTTTTATAGCAAATTTTCTCCTGATTCTAAATATGTAATTAGATTTTTATAATTCCAAATGATTACTGAAATATAACTACTCATAAAAATCTCAAATGGGGACCCTTCAAATGACGAACCTCAACTTTTAGGGTTGAAAATTTTTTCGAATTCTATTTCTTTTTTAGCATTTTTTGAAAGGAAACTTTTACTGATTCCAAATATGTAATTAGTGTTTTATAATTCCAAGCGGTTCCTGAGGAAAAGAATTTTCAAGTGGCACCTGTCGAATGGCGTTGAATCTGGCGATATATGCAAACTACAAAAAAAAAATTAAATTTTAAAAACTGTTTTTTTTTTTTTTTTTGGTATATCTTTATAGAAAATGTTCCCTTGATTCCAAATATATAATTAGTTTTAATAACTCCAAATCGTTACTGAGATATGACAACTCAAACATGGAATGTACTTTATAAATGACATTATGAGTCTTACGTTTATGCGATTTTTCGAAATACACTTTTCAGAGAAAAAATCCGCCAAAAAAAAAAAAAGAAAAAAACATAGATGCTTTTGAGACTTTTTTATTGAATTAGAGACAGTTGGAAAAAGGTATTCACAAAGTTTGTTCAAGGAAATATATGCGGTTCCTGTAGAACAATTACCTTGAAGAGCAAGATTTGGGAAAAAAATAAAACATCAAAACTTTAAATGACTTTACACGATTACCAAACTGCCTACACCACCATGTATCAGCTTTATTTTACGTTCTTTTGATTGCTACATGTTTCCAATTCTTTAGTAAAAAAAAAATATGATATATTATGTGTTTTTTGTAAGATTTAGTAAAAAGTCAGCAGAAGTACAAGTAGTGTTCAAACTCCTTTGAGGAAAAACACCACACCATTGAACCTTCTCCTACAAAAAATTTTGATTTCGGAAGGTTAACCTAACCCTTTAAAAAACTTCTTTTCCCATGTCCAAAAATGACGATATTTTTTCTGCTTAGAGGGTCCCCATAAATATACTAAGTAATGAAATTGAATAAAAATTTGCCTGCAATAAATTATGGAGAAACCACCTTTTTTTAAACTCAGATAAACTATGCAAATTCAAATAAACTCTACATAAAACGAGATTATGATGATGGTAGTGACGTCAAAATCATCGTCCACTGATAAAATTTTGCAAAGTTTGCTATATGCAAATCGACTGACAAATAAAAGACTGAAAATCAAATGACAAGTGGTGGTGATGTGTTAAAAAAAAAAAAAAAAAAAAAAAAAAAAAAAAAAAAAAAAAAAAAAGTAAAAGTAAAAGACAGAAAGTTAATTGAAATCTTGTGTACATCACGGGTTTCGTATATTACCATTATCCAGATTTTTATAACATGGTATTTCATTACATATTATATTGTCACTCTGGTTAGAGTTGGAACTCCTACTATAGGCAAAGAGTGTGTAAACTTTTCATATATCCTACCAATGTATGATAAGTCGTACTCTTCTTCGTCCGAGTCTTGAGAATAATTTAAATATTCGCTAAATCAGGGAATACACATTAATATTAAAGTAAATAATAATTCACTAAGCTAATACATTAAAATTATTATTGATAAAATTATCTAATAGTTAACAAAATATTTATTAAAATATTTAAAAAAATTAGTTTTCTATTCATCTCCTTCCATCCCCTCCAGAACAGAACTCAAGATTTTGGCTCACATAACTAACAAATGTTATATAGTGATCTTCAAGAATTACTATAAGTGCTGAAAGTATTACGAATCTACCAGAAATAAATTTTTAAAGTAGTATGGGAGAGGAAGAGTTTAAGGGGGGAGATGGGGATTGTTTAGTAACCTTCTCAAACAGTTTTCTAACATTACCAAAGTAAAGGTATACTATGTTAAAGTAAACTCTGTTGCGTTTTTTCATCATCTTATATAAATAATTTGACAAATCACAGACGGAGAGTTGCTTGAAATCGCTAATACGTCAGAAATCTCTCAAAATTCCATTATCCAGAAGTTTATAATATTGAATTTCGCTACTTGGTATATTTTTACTTTGGCATTACTTATTACAATAATTGCATTCCTGAGCATGCATCGAATTTTTCAGAATGATGGTGGCTTCGTTGATTGGTGTAGAGAATTAGCCAATCATAATGTATTTAATGAAACTCAATCGTATGAATTTTTTATGCGATCAAAATAAAAAAAAATTTGTAATACAAAAGCATACACGCAGTCGACGTTTAAGTTTATAAACAACTGTTAGGCTAGCCTCCTTTCGTGAATAATAGGAGTTTATAGTCTTATGCAGATTATGAATGTTTCATCCTCATGAGACATTATTGTTCCAAGTCATCCTAACGTTACTGATTTCATAAAGTGGTCCAAAAACGAGATGACTCATCCTTTGTCATCGGATAAATCGTAATACGTCTGCAGGAACGGGTTTTATTTCCTTCAGACCTTATAACATGTCCTTCGTTCTAGTTACAAACATTCACACACAGAGACACACACTCATACACAGAAACGCACACATACACATACACACTCTATCTATTTATCTATCTATATCTATCTATCTATCTATCTATCTATCTATCTATCTATCTATCTATCTATCTATCTATCTATCTATCTATCTATCTATCTATCTATCTATCTATCTATTATCTATCTATATCTATATATCTATATTATATATATATATATATATATATATATATATATATATATATATATATATATATATATATATATATATATATATATATATATATATATATATATATATATATATATATATATATATATATATATATATATATATATATATATATATATATATATATATATATATATATATATATATATATATATATATATATATATATATATATATATATATATATATATATATATATATATATATATATATATATATATATATATATATATATATATATATATATTATATATATATATATATAATATATATAAATAAATAACTTTATACTTTTATACTAGATGTAAAACGAAAGGAAAATTAGATTATCATGATAAGATAATCCTTTTAGAGTTTACACCTTTAAAAGAAAAAATATATTTTAAAAAAAAGTACTTTGTTCAGGTTTGATGACGCGTCTTTTTTATAATGCGGCTTTTCACACACATTTTGCTTTCAACCTTCTACACTCGCAATATCAGTTTCCTTATTTTATGTTCTTTCCTTCCATATATATATATATATATATATATATATATATATATATATATATATATATATATATATATATATATATATATATATATATATATATATATATGTTCACTAAATTCTCGTCTGCTAAATAGCTCACAGGAAGTGTATAAGGAAGTATTAAAGTCTGTTACATGGGAATTCGAACCTTGACGGCTTAGCAGGTAAGACAGATTATTACCTCTGCGCCAGGACAGTTCAAAAGGAAATCGTAGAGAGAAAGAAAGCTCTTAGGCAACTGTTTTGAAGACTAACTCAAAGGACCTCCCCGACTGCACTCTGACAAAAGTCAGCAGGTCATTTGCTATTCACTTTTCACTCACAGATTATTATTTATGTACACAAAATCACGAGGAGGTCTTTTGAGCTCATCTGCATGGCAGTTGCCTATAGCTTTCTCTCGGCGATTTCCTTTGCAACTGTTTTGGAGCAGAGGTATAACACTCTGTCTTACTAGCTAAATGGTCAGGGTTCGAATAATACTTGCTTATATACATATATACATATATATACATATCTGTGATCTATTTAGCAGACGTGAATTTTGTGCGCATAAATAATATTCTGTGAGTGAAAAGTGGATAGTAAATGACCTGTTGCCCTGTCTCAAAGTGCAGTCTGGGAGGTCTTTTGAGTTAGTCTGTGTAGCAGTTCCCTAAGATCTTTCTCTCTGCGATTTTCGTTTGAACTTTCTTGGCTCTTTTTGTCTTACCAACTAAGTGGTCAGAGTTCGAATCCCAGTATAGCAAAACTTTATTATAATTAATATATATATATATATATATATATATATATATATATATATATATATATATATATATATATATATATATATATATATATATATATATATATATATATATATATATGTAGATAGGAGAGGTGGAGTTGCTTTTCAAAGCGATACTAGTATATACCATTGGGAAAACCACGAATGTTAGAGGGTTTGATATATTCCTTAATCTTCCTTTGAACAATGGTTCTTACTTTTCGTGCTTCATATTTTCTGAGAGTATCTCTACGGTACTCTCAACCATACACTTGGGTGAGTGGTTAACATGTTTAGTGGGCATTCTCACTCCTCCTTCAACAGAATTAGAAGTAGAGGCTAAACATTTCCATTTAACAAAATTTAAAACATCAACTCCAATTTTGCTTGTTCATTTTTCCCTTCTGCAAAGAGCTCAAAGTTTCGCTCACACCTTTGGCTTTAATTTCCCTTTAGACGATTCCGAATCTATCCTCTTTCTCCACCTTTCTTCATTTTATTTGCGTCCATTGGAATAATTTCTTCTAAAGATCATGATTTCTACCCTCTCTGAACTTAACATTCAGAAGGCATATTTTCCTGATACTATCCCACATGTTGCGCCCTTCTATGTTAAATACAAATTCGTTTATGTCCGTAAACTTTAACATTTCTTTCTTGTTGGAAATGTGCCCTCCCTCAACGCTCTAACTATCGTCCAGCTGCTTTCCTTTCCATTGTGCTGACATGTTTGACGACATCAAATATATTTCAAAATTTTGGGTTAGTTACAAAGATTCAATATCTTGAAAAGAGAAGACCCGCCATTTTAAGATTATTATTTTCATTTATCGTACTATTTAAGTGAATTTTAAGTTTTTAAACTGAACCCCCTCAAATATCCCTTCCATTTCTATAGCATTTATATAACTGTTCAACAAGGCTGAATAAAGAAAACAAAAAGGATTCTACATAGAATATTAGCAACAAAAAAACAAAAACAAAAACAAAAAAAAAACTAACATTACATTCATTGCCAAACATATAAAATATATAAATATGTAATATATAAAATATAAAAATATGTAACCCCAATTCCATGCTCTTCTTGGTGTGGATAAAAACCCTCTTGAAAGTATAGGTTACAGTGGAAAATGATTCGTAAATATAGGAAAATCAGAGTCAAAAGGCGGAGTTAGAGTAGATAAAAAAGGTTTTAAGAAAAATGATGAAAATTAAACGCAGAATATTTATTAAGTGTTGAAATTCAAAAACTATTTTAAACACATTACTTTCTCTTTAAATTTATTCACACTGGAACGTAATTTGTACAACTTTGCAGAGTCTAAGCGTGTATGACTTCAATGGGACGAAGACTATGAAAATCGTTGCGTTGCGTAACGTTTCGGTGATAACATATTCCATATGTAATATTTTAACCTTCTTGGCAGCACGAATATATATATATATATATATATATATATATATATATATATATATATATATATATATATATATATATATATATATATATATATATATATATATATATATATATATAAAGTTAATTGCTTAGAGAGTAGAGTGTATCTGTTGTCACAATTAATTTTCATCTTTGCTACTGAGTGTTAAAAAGTTAAATTCGCTGCTTTTGCTTTTGTTATCTGCTTCTGAAGATCTTGTGACGATCTCATTTCAGATATTAAATAAAGCTTCGACGTCGATTGTAGCCTAATAGTTTGCAGAGATTAGGAAGGGAAAAGACTGGAGGAAGAGGGAGGAGAAATTACAGGGGAAGACTTACGTAGGAATAAAAGGAGGGAGGGAGGGAATAGGAAAGGGAATGCGGGAGGGTGTTAGAGACGAATAAAATGGTAAAAGGTTGTAAAACGGAGTATCAAAAGACGAGGGAGGAAGAAATTTGTCGAAAATGATGTCTTAGGTCGTTGCTCATTATTCTACAGAGTAACGCTCGCTCCTCATTATTCATTATTTTCATTATTCATCATTCATCGTTATCCGGGATCGCGGAATACTCGCGCGAAGATGGCGCCTCGATCTCTGATAAAATCGGAGGCGCGAAAATAAATGAGTGGACAGAACAGGAAAAGCGCGGGAAAAAGACATGAATTTTGCGCTATTTCATTTAATGTTTAAAACCTTTTCTACAAATACAATAATTATAAACGTATTCACACACTCAAATACATACACACACACACATACATACACAAAGACACACAAACACACACACAAAAATATATATATATATATATATATATATAATATATATATATATATATATATATATATATATATATATATATATATATATATATATATATATATATATATATATATTGGTATGAATGTCAATCTTGGCTGTCAGTATAGGAAATGTGATCGAGGAAGCCCATTACTTTAAAAAATATCATAAATATATATAATAATAAATTAAGGGAGATATGACTCATTTTTTCTCCTCTCTCTCTCTCTCTCTATCACTCTCTCTCTCTCTTCTCTCTCTTCTCTCTCTCTCTCTCTCTCTCTCTCTCTCTCTCTCTCTCTCTCTCTCTCTTCCTTCTCATTATATATATAATATATATATATATATATATATATATATATATATATATATATATATATATATATATATATATATATATATATATATATATATATATATATATATATATATATATATATATACATGAGAGTTAATTTTTGTAATTAATGTTTTCGACAATAAATATTATTGTTTATAAAAATATATATGCTTAAATCTCAAGGGTTTTTCCCCAATTCTAAGATGTGATATCTCTAAAAAGTTTCGTTCTTTCTTGCCGTCTACCTCGGCTCAAACGATAGAGTGACTGACTCTCGTGCTTGAGGGCGCCGGTTCGATTCCTCTTGGGGTCCTAGG
>SEYY01022055.1:162500-167500 GCA_009176605.1 Armadillidium nasatum | reverse complement strand
ATCCTGAAATCACTTGCAACTTAATCCAAGCACTTTACTGGTGGAAATTCATAATTTAATTATCAAAACAAGAATACAGAGCACCTAGTAAATGATAGGCAAAAATAAGTGCAAAAAAACATTCAAAGTTATGACATTTCTTTGACGTAGTAGCTTCCGTTTTATGACGTCGGTAGTGAAACATGACGTCATATTCAGTAAATGTGAATCAGTGAGCATGCCAGTGACTTGCTCAGTTTTGAAACTCAGCTTATATAATGTACATATTCAAGATAATACTATGATTTATTATTAATTATAACTTTTCATTTTATATTAAATTATGATGAAAATATTTTTTTATTAAAATATTGTTTATTAATGATATTATTTAACATATTACCTAGTATTATGTAAAAAAAAAATTATTTTAAAAACAACCAAATAAAAATAAAATAAAAAAATATAAAAATTACTTTTAAAATTATTTTTTTTTTCATCATTCAAAAAGAAATATTTAATGTTAAAATAATAATATAAAAAACTAGACATTTTAATTTTTCAGGCTTAGATTTAAAGGGAAAAATCCCCCTTCCCCCCCAAAAAAACCCTAACCCCCACTTCCATTTAAAAAGATTTAATTTAGTCTGGTCTCAACGGACTTTATTTAAACTGGAATATATATGAAAATAGTGAATATTTTTTAATTATTTTTTTTTTTGGTTATACCTATTCTAATTAAAGATGAGGTACGTAATTATTATTTAAATGCACTCATTCATAAACACACACGTACACATGCGTGCGTGCACACACACACACACAAAATTCCTCCTTCAGGCTTATTATGAAAACCAAAATGCAACCCAATAATCCCTACAATCCGTGAAAAAAACTTGAAAAGACCCATTTACAGCTCGTTGCAGAAATAATTGCTGCTGTTCGCGATAGGCTGAGGAATCCACTTACTCGTCGTCGTGCCCAACAAATTACGCTCGTCGTTGATGAACATTATGCATAAAGACTTGCATTTAAACGCTTAATTGACTCAAGAACTAAAGCCTCTTGACCATACAAAACGTTCAATAAACAAGAAATGGCAACAGTGGATGATCAATCGAGGAAAATCATCTTATGAGGCACATTTTCACCTTGGATTCGTATAAGCAAATTTATGCTAATCCAAGAGTATTGTCGAAAAACCAATGCACAAAGAGTGACTTTTTTTATGGGCTGGCGGCATCATCGGGACGAATTTTTTCCAAAATTATGAATGGTGTTCGCTATCGTGAGATGATAACGAACTTTTTATGGCACGAATTGGAAGGTATGGATGTGGACGATATGTGGTTTCAACAACGGTGCCACTTGCCACACAGCTAACGAAACAATGGCTATTTTGCGCGACAAATTCAATGGCCGTGTTATCTCACGTGGTGGCGATGTCAATTGGCCGCCAATATCATGTGATTTGACACCACTTCTTTCTTTGGGGTTAAAAGAAAAGGTGTACGTCGATAATCAGCAACAATTCAAGAGCTAAAATATGAGATAATTCGGCACATTAACGGCATAGAACCCCAATTATGCCTCAGCGTCATCGAAAATTGGACCATCGGATGGAGGTGTGCCGCCGAGGTCGCGGCGGCCATTTGGCCGATATTTTGTTCCATACATAATTGAACCATACCATATTATCATAATAAAAAGAAATGACAATAAATTCCTAAGTAATTTGTGTTTTATTCAAAATCAACATCGGCCCTTAAAATTTAACATATATTATATATATATATATATATATATATATATATATATATATATATATATATATATATATATATATATATATATATATATATATATATATATATATATATATATATATATATATATATATATATATATATATATATATATATATATATATATATATATATATATATATATATATATATATATATATATATAATTTTTTTATCAGTTTCTATATATCTGATAGATCTATTGGGATATTTCTGATCATGAACGTACAGTATGTAACAGATCTGTTATGTCTTTTTGTCGAAAAGATATATATTCATAACGACACTTGATTTTGTATTATATTTCACTATAAAAATTATATAAATCAGAATCACGGTTATTCACAATTATAATAAAACAATAACTTACCTTAAATAAAAAAAAAAAATTGCATTTCATTTTGTTACATAGCATATCATCATTCTTCTAGCTGTTTTTCGTGTTTTTTTTTTTGTTTTTTTAAATATTTGATTATTTAAATCATTTAGATTTCAAAAATGAAGTTTTATGAGGAAAGTCGTAGTTAAAATATTAAAAAATTAAAACATTCAAACGGAGGGAATTATTTTAAAATTTGATGGACAGTAGAGGCAAAAATATTACTAAGAACTTCCTCTTCAATATCATTCCCAAATTCAGTGAAATTAACCGTCGTGGTTGAAACACGGTATAGTGCGAATCATAATTGAGCCGTCTACCGTGGCTCAAGCGGTAGAGTGATTGACTCACGTGCTTGAGGGCGCAGGTTCGATCCCACTTGGGGATCCTAGGTATATGCTACCTAGAAAAGTTCCTATCCTAGAGTGGGGCACTGCCCGTGAGATGTGAACTTTCCATAAAAAAAAAATCTTCTCAAAAACCACCGTAGCTCAACGTACCTCTGCTGAAAAGAGTAATTTCAATTGATGCTCCATTTTTTTAAGGAAGAACCAGACCTGTTCAAAAATAATGAGGCTTAAAAATTTCAAATTCAAGATTTACACATGGGGTTCCCAACACTTTTTTGCTTGTGGATCCCCTGAGTCCTTTCTTTACGCATGTGAACCCACATGAGACCCCCTGAGTCCTAACTTGGCGTATGTGGACCCCCATATACTTATATGTTATATTCCTAAATTAAATAAAAAAAATTTCCTTTAAGGACCCACTCTAAGCTTCTGTGGATTCCTGGAGGTCCATGGGGGTCCATGGGGGTTCATGGGGGTCCATGGGGGTCCATGTGGACCCATTGTTGGGAAACTCTGATTTACACTATAATTACAATTAAAATTCAGCTAATGCAAAGTTATGATTATTAGGTAAAATAACAAGATTATGTGATAAATAATTACATTTGTTATCAAAATAATGTAATCAAAATAATGTATCAATCAAAATAATGTAATCAAAATACTGTAATCAAAATAATTTAATCAAAATAATGTTATCAAAATAATGTAATCAAAATACTGTAATCAAAATAATGTAATCAAAATACTGTATTTAAAAATACTGTAATCAAAATACTGTACTCAAAATAATGTAATCAAATTAATGTAATCAAAGTAATGTAATCAAAATAATGTAATCAAAGTACAAGAATGACATTGAGAAAAAATAATGATTAGTAAAGTTTAATAATACAACCAAATGATCAAATAATAGCTTTAGGTTGTATTAAACTACCAAAATAAAATGTAATGGTAATACCAAATTATGAAAATAAAATTTAATGATGGAATTAATCTACCAAAATAAAATTTAATAGTGTTATCAAATTATCAAAAAATTATTTAATGGTATTTCAAACTTACCAAAAATTAAAATTCATTGGTAGTCCCAAACTACCAAATTATATTTAAGGACGGTTTCAAACTGCCAAAATTAAAATTTATTGATAGCATCAGGCTACCAAAATAAAATTTAATGGTAGTGACCATCTACCAAAATAAAATTTAGTAGTAGTGACAATCTACCAAAATAAAATTTAGTAGTAGTGACAATCTACCAAAATAAAATTTAGTGCTAGTGACAATCTACCAAAATAAAATTTTGTGCTAGTGACCATCTACCAAAATAAAATTTAGTGGTAGTGACAATTTACCAAAATAAAATATAGTGGTAGTGAGAATCTACCAAAATAAAATTTAGTCGTAGTGACAAACTACCAAAATAAAATTTAGTGGTAGAGACAATCTACTAAAATAAAATTTTAGTGGTAGTGACAATCTACCAAAATAAAATTTAATGGTAGGACCAAATTACCAAAATGAAATTTATTTGTAGTTCCAAACTATAAAAGTAAAATTTAGTTGTTACATAAAATTTTGAAAATAAAATTTAAATGTTAAAATAACTACCAAAAAAATTAATAATTACACCAAACTACCAAGGTAAAATTTAATGGTATCAACCGAAACTGAAAGTTCTACTAAACTAATTTAATGAAATTTATATATAGTCAAAAACTGTGATATAAAATTTGATGATGGTCGCAAATTACCAAAATAAAATTACATGGTAATACCAAAGTACCAAAATAAAATTAAACTGTAAAACAAAATTACCAAAAAATAAAATTTAATTTTAATGACTAATAACCAAAATAAAATTACACTGGTTCCAAATTATCAAATTAATTTCAGTACCTAACAAACATTAAAATTTAATGGTAGTACCAATTTACCAACCTATACCCATTTTTAATAAGGAAACTAGATTTTACGAATTTTAATTAATAAAATTTCTCTTAAAATCTATTTTCTATATTAAAAAATGTAGAGTTTGGTAATTTGGTACTACCATTAAATTTTAATGGTTGTTAGGTACTAATAATAAATTAATCTGGTAGTTTGGAACCAGTGTAATTTTATTTTGGTTATCAGTGTAGGAGTCTAGTAAAATTCTAAAGAAAACCCCAAATAAAAGAAAATTTCTAGAAAAAAAAAAGTTTAGTCAAATTTTAGAAAAAAATCTTAAAAATTCTCGAAAAAAAAAAAAAAAAATCTGAAAGCATTTTGGTTATTTAACTCCACATAAAATATGTAAAACACACTCATATACAAACAAACCTTAAGATTCACGCACACACACATACACACACACACACACACACGCTTTAATCTTTTTCATCGTAGTCCGAGTTTAACCTGTCCAAGTCGTATCACCTATTAATGTAGGAAAGAAATATGTTTGCTCGCTTATCAAGGCTTAAAATTGTTTTATTTATTTTATTT
>SEYY01022055.1:155000-157500 GCA_009176605.1 Armadillidium nasatum | reverse complement strand
CTTCAAAGTCAAAGATAAGTCATCTCCTGAACAGTTCAATGTTACGAGATGGTTTCTTGAAGGATATTAAATTTAGTATTTTCATCTTGAGATTCTCAAGTTACACAAGATAGCCAAATGAGCCTATTAATTCGGAAACCATAGGAACGGTTTTCATTCCTAAATTATAAAGAAATTGAAATTAGAAAACGGAATTAATATTTTATTTTTTATCTAATTTCGTTGTTAGTTTTCTGCAAACTGACATCAGTGTTTTCTTATTTTTTATTTTTTTTTTTATTTTTTGATGGAGAAAATTTAGTTGATTTGCAGAAAATTTAACAATAGAGATGAGACAATGTTTGGTGCCCTAAGCTAGGAGGGAACATTTTTCCCTTTCCTTAACCAAAAAGAGTCTATGGACCTAAATAGGTGGCCGTGTATATTAAGGGTCTTTTTGACCAGGTGGGATAACATAATCTATAGGTTTGATAGGATAAGCGCACCATTATAGGTTTGAGTTGCTACGTATTCAGACTTTGACTGATTTGGTACGCTTTTGAGAGTTGAATTGATTTTAAGGGAGATGTATTGTAGCATATGGGAAAGAATATACAGATACGGTGAAGTATTGACTCCAGGCATCTTTTCTAATGAATAAAAACACAAATTTTGTGAGCTTTAATGTTTTACCTTTAAACACATGAACAGAAAGATTTAATACTCATAAATAATTAATTTAAAATAGCTGATCCATCAATATTTAGCGATTACGATGAAAATTGATAACTATTGCTTATTAAAACGCATCAAATATCAAATACAAAAGCTTAAAGACAAAGTAATAACAACTACTTAAATTTTGTTAGATTTTTTAATCTAATTTATAATCTGCTTTGTATACTCAGTTAAAATATCACATTTTAGCATGTTTATTTCAATTGATAAAATGAGTGAATGAGATATCGATTTTTTCTTTTTCTTCCCTGTAAGTAGTCTTTGAAAGTACTCTAGATGTTATTTTTGTTGCTATTGATAAATTTTTAGGCAATTTTTAATTTAATTTTAACGTTGGAAATGATGGAATTAATAGTTCTGCTGACAAAGGAAGCTTATGCATTAGCATAATAATACTGCCAAGTTGTAAATTTTTAAAATTTATGTACATAAAGCTTCCTCTTGAACTTCAGGTCAAAGATTTATTGGAAACCGATCAATTGTTATATCTTATTTTATTATGCGTTTTACTACATATTGAGGTACAAACCTAGACCCCCTTTTATAGTATGAAGCAAATTTTCTTTCTGCTTATTTGGATTAGATTATAAACTCTAATATAAATGGAAACTCAAAATAATTATTTACAATTTTCAGTAAATTTATCTTTAGTGGACCATATTAACTTCTAATAATTTTATCGTTGGAAAAGAACAAAAATTAGATAATCTAAATAAAATCTTTTTATTTTTTCCCTTTCAGTTTCTTTCTTTTATTTTGTTCAATGTACTACATGACACAGCTTAAAATCTCTTCCCTAAAATTCTCTTTGTGAAGAGAGTGAATATTTTGTGAAATTTTATAAAAATTTCAATTTTCCCTCTTTCTTCCCTCACTTTTTTTAACGAATTTTGGATTTGATTCTATTGTCCATTTACCTTCAGCCATATTTTAGGGTCTTAATGGATTATGATGCGTCATGGTGAGCTAAAGGGTAAATTCATTATTAATAGGTTATATCAGATTCCTGCAGAGTTTTGTTGCAATTTCAACATACGTCTATTAGAATATTCTATAAATTTTTTAAAGAATAAAAAGTAAGTCAAAGTGTTTTCTTGTTTTTTCTCAATATGTTAATTTCATGTTGTTTTTTTTTCTTTAAAAGGAATATTTATTCACTTCTTCAGAATGCAAATTGAAATCCTACTCTGATCTTATTTCTTTCTAGAATTACCCTAAGAAGAAGTTGTAATATGTGTTTATCATGCTTTGATGTTGTTTGTTTGTGCACTCTACTTGAAATGTATTAAATGGTCAACATTATTGGTTTATTTTTCTTTCCTCTCAGCAATTAATATTTTTTATTTTTTTTTATTTATTTTTTTTTTAAATTTTTTTTTTTTGCTGATAAATCTTATTTCCAATTTTCTTTCATGTAGCTAAATTGAAGCTGTTGTTGACTAAGAGCATGCAGCCTTTAGTTTCAATCTACAGCCCTCAACTCTTCATTAAAGAATTCAGTCTGTAACTTCATCACCTATCCTATCCTTAATCCCAAGTTATTCTGACTATAATATGTGCTTCTAACAATTGAACTCCAAAGTAGAACACAACTTTTCTACATCTTTTTCTGAAATATTGACTTTGACACACGTCAGTAATAACGAACCCTTACTTCCATTTTCTAATTTTTACTACTAACTTGTGTGCAAGGTCCATTTCTTTGTTCATAATAATTAAAAAGTTAATATAAATTAAATCACATGAATTACTTTGGATGTGAATCTATCTGACTGGAGTGTCT
>SEYY01022055.1:127500-130000 GCA_009176605.1 Armadillidium nasatum | reverse complement strand
TGGAGTCATAGTAACCTTGT
Source organism: Armadillidium nasatum (assembly GCA_009176605.1). Taxonomy (NCBI): domain Eukaryota; kingdom Metazoa; phylum Arthropoda; class Malacostraca; order Isopoda; family Armadillidiidae; genus Armadillidium; species Armadillidium nasatum. Next base: position 129,980 of record SEYY01022055.1, on the reverse strand, counting down.
GAAATTCAACTCTTTAAAAACTCAACTTCTTCACATCTCCCAATCAAAAACACCTCGCAGCTTTCCTATCTTCTTCGATGGCTCTCCCGTCTCACCTGTAAATAAAATTAAAGTTCTTGGTCTTAACATAAGCACTAAATTGTCTTGGAAATCACATATCACAATGGTTGCTAAGGCGGTCTCTAAGAAGCTGGTAATACTCTTCAGGTTGCGAGAATCTTTTCTTCTGAGCAGTTACTCCAAATAAATAGGGTCTTATTCGCCCTTGTATGGAGTACTGTTCTCATACCTGAAGGGGGGGCTCGGGCTCCTCTTCTCTTCTGGATATGGTTGAGTCTAAAGCTAAAAGATTAATAAACTGTCCCCTTCTTTCAAACTCTCTTGACCCTTTATCTCTGCGATGTGACGTTGACGCACTATCTCTTTTCTATAGGTACTACAATGGCAGGTGCTCGAGAGAATTGGCATCTCGCATTCCTTCACCGTTTCGTCATCCTCGATGCACAAGAGGTGCCCTGCTTTTGCACCAATTTTGTGTGGACGTAGGAAACCCCAGGCTAACCCGTTGTAGTGCCTCCTTCTTTCCAGCCACCTCTATTCTGTGGAACTCTCTACAATCATCTATTTTTCCTCTTGCATTTAATCTTCCTCTTTTCAAAGCTTCCTTATGCTCCCACCTGAGAAGTGTGCGCTAGGTTCAAGGCTGGGTAAGTTCTCCTCATCCTTTCTCTTTTATAAGCCCCCTCATTGAAAAGGGCTCTGCCCGTGAATGGGGGTGATCCTAAAAAAAAAAATGCTTCCTTTCAATTTTGAGTTGCATTTTTCTGCCCCAAATTTTTTATTTAAGGTACAAAAATCCATTTCCATCTTTGGCTATGTCTTTTACAAAGTCTTTCAGTAAGACCTAATTTGATGTGAAATTTTGGAGCAAAATCCTTTGTAAGTTTGCTAGTAGCATATACTGCACATTAAACTGACAAAAAATTTGCTTCTTTACTTTTATCGAAAATAAAAAGTCTTTTTCATTTTCTTTAAATTTAAATTTTTAAATTTATTTTAATAAATATAAAACATAATACCTGAAAAATAATAGCATTTAATTGTAGTATTTCAAAAAAGCAAGTAGTTGTTAAATCTGAAAAATATTAAGTATAATGTATATAAATATAAAGATAATTAAATAATAAGTAATAGAAAGACAAAAACTCAAAATCATTAATCAAGACAATCCTCGTAATCTCAAACCGTGAAGTCCAAGAACAATTCCGAACACAAACTTCGAGCTTAGAAACTATATTTAGTCTTAATCAATTTTTTTCTTTTCTTTTTTTTTTTTTTTTTACAGAACGGCAACACTCACGGTCAGGGGCACGCACAAAATGAAGAAAACTCGCTCAAGCACAGACCTAACGCACATCTCTCAGGTGAGTACAGAGGGAAGCCTTGAAGAGAGGAAGATTAAATACAGGAGAAAAAATAGATGATGGTAGAGAGTTCCACAGAGCAGAGGTGGCTGGTAATAATAACAGGAGATGTTTTTACTTTGGTGGATTTTTTAAAAAACTGTTTTCACTGCTTTGGCAAGAAGGCCTTAATTTCATTTTTTTTCCCTTCAACAAAAAAATCATAAACCTTGATTGTTGCTACTAAAATATAGTGTCTATATTTGTTTTTAGACAAATGGATGGCAAACGAATATTTGTCTACCTGAGTGGAGGAGGAAAATGATATCAAATTACTATATTATACATATATATAATACCAGTAACTTCAACAGATAACACAGATTGCTGGCCTGACATCTTCCTATTGTTTACAGACTCTATGGTACGAAAATTTCTAATCAACGGTATATAACCAACTTGATAAGAGCTGAAAACTGAGTTAAACTTTTCACTTCAAACTCTTCTATCAAATGTTTATATTATTTGTAGGTACAATACATTTCAACATTAAATAAACAATTGATTTTGGAAGGTGACGTTGTAGCACAGCACCATGGAATAAACACCCCTGTGCGACTGGCGCGTAACATTGTGTTTTCCACGGCTGCAGCCTCTTAATTTTAAGTACAGTACAGTCAACTTTAACGATCATTATAGCATTGAATAGGCTTTGTTCGAAAGCTAAATTCTGTTATGGAATTCTATGAATGGGCAATCTGTAAATTGGACGAGGAAGCAGACATTTCATCTAAGATTTTATTTATCGATGAAGCAAATTTTTAAGCCAATAGAGATGTTGATCAACAAAATGTACGATAATGGAGTAATGATAACTTTCACTGAATAAATCCGACAAGATGCAAGGTCCTAGTAAATGACTGTGTTGACTAAGATATAGGGTAACAATTATTTTACTCTTTACATTCACAGGAAACGTAATGAAGGAATAGAAATTCACATGTTGCCAGAAACGATTTTCCATTCCTTGCTAAACGTTAATGGCAACTTCCCAGTTTACTTCCAGCAAGATGGGGT
>SEYY01022055.1:115000-122500 GCA_009176605.1 Armadillidium nasatum | reverse complement strand
TTAGGTTTAGTAGAAGGGAAAGAATATGGAATGTACGCTTCCATGCCAGAGAGAATCACCTCGGTTATACGCTCGGCACACTCCGAGGGACCCCTCCCACGAAAGCAATAATCATTCCATGGGAAATCAGAGAAGTACAACCGCAAGTCTGACCAGTTAGCAGCACCGAAAGTGCCACAGACGTCTCCTCGCCGAAGGCGGGGGCCGTTCTTGCGGAAGACTTGAAGAGACAGAACAAGATACGGAGATAAGAAGGTGATCGGATGAACCCAGAGGAGGAAAGAGTTTAACAGTATAAGGAGAAGGATTAGAGGTTAAGAAAAGATCAAGTATGTTGGGTTCATCACCAAGACGGTCAGGGATACGGATATAATATTATATATATATATATATATATATATATATATATATATATATATATATATATATATATATATATATATATATATATATATATATATATATATATATATATATATATATATATATATATATATATATATATATATATATATATATATATATATATATATATATATATATATATATATATATATATATATTATATATATATATATATATATATATATATATTTATATATATATATATATATATATATATATATATATATATATATATATATATATATATATATATATATATATATATATATATATATATATATATATATATATATATCATCTTCATCCACTTCTAAGGAGAGAGTTCACTTTGTCAATGTGGCCTCAATCTTCTTATTTCGTCAAAAGTTCTCTACAAGTTTGTTTTTAGATGCAATGATTTTCGGTGCCAGTTCTTCGGTAATATTAGAATTTCACTTTTTTCAGGGGAATTTGCATCTTTTTCTATTTGGCCTCTAAACTCTTCCTTTTAGAGTTCCCTTAAAGATCATGTTTCTAGGTTTCCTGAAGTTAATGCAAACAATTAAATTAAAGGGCCATGAACTTTAATTAAAGTCTAGCAATTAAAATAATGAGTCTTAGACTTTAATTAAAGTCTTTAATTAAAGTCTAGAAATTAAATTAAAAAGCCTTAGACTTTAATTAAAGTCTAACAGTAAAATTAAAGAATCCTACTCTTTAATTAAAGTCTAGCAATTAAATTAATGAGTCTTAGACTTTAATTAAAGTCTAACAGATTTAATTAAATTAAATTAAAAAGCCTTAGACTTTAATTAAAGTCTAACAATAAAATTAAGGGTCCCAGACTTTAATTAAAGTCTAAAAATTAAATTAAAAACCCCTAGAATTTAATTAAAGTGTAGGACCCTTTAATTTTATTGTTAGACTTTAATTAAAGTCTAGCAATCTAATTAAAGAGCCCTAAGCTTTAATTAAAGTCTAAGAATTAAATTAAAAGGTCCTAGACTTCATTTGAAAAAATTGCACCGAATACCTATGCACATTTACTTATATTTTTTTTTTTTGCTTTTGAGAGCGGACCTCACCTACGAGGACATATGCCGTCCCTCCAAGCAGACAAAATACTGCTCTTCAGGCCACCACCAGTTCAGAGCGAGTGAACCACACGCTCCGAGAACTGGTGATGCTCTCCCACATTTACACATTTACATAAAAACTAAAATAAGGATTAAAATAATTTAAACTAAAATTAATGAAGAGAGCCACAAAAAAAATTTTTGAAGCTTCTGTTGTAAAACTTGATTCATTTGAAACATAAAAACGAAAATTTACTTCAGAGTTTTACATAATACTTTTTAAAGTCATGAAAATCTACGCTATTTGCAACCCATATTTCGTTATCACTAATTTATTTAAAAATACAAATGCAATTCTTGAGGAATTAAAAGGGAAATATTAACTGAAGTCTACACAAATAAACACTATTTCAGACGAAGTCAATACCTAGTACAATATTTAATAAATGTTAAATAAAAATATATAAATTCTTCTTACTTCATATTCTATAAGATAATTATCAAATATGCTCTCATAGTTATATAAAATTTAAATATATATATATATATATATATATATATATATATATATATATATATATATATATATATATATATATATATATATATATATATATATATATATATATATATATATATATATATATATATATATAATAATATTATAAATATTATATAATATATATAAATTTATTATTATATAAATTAAAATATATATATAAAATATTTATATATATTATATATAAATATATATATATATATATATATATATATATATATATATATATATATATATATATATATATATATATATATATATATATATATATATATATATATATATATATATATATATATATATATATATATATATATATATATATATTAAGACTGAAAAATTAAATATTAGACGATAATTAAAATAATTTACACTCATTTTAAAAAGAAAAAAAAATGATTGAAACAAAATAGAGTAAATCATAATTTTAAGCATGTTTAAAAGCGCTTAAATCGTTGCTCCGCCCATTTCTCACCTGGTTCCGCCCCTTTTCTCATCGATGCCCCGCCCCTTGTTACTATGCATCTGGCCGGTGATAAGGACCATTTATCTATCTATTGTGATTAACAATGAGGAAACTAATAAGGGTCAAAATTTATTCCTACTCTATAATTTACAATAATAAGAGCAACTCTATATTGATGATTGTATAGAGAGTTTGTGCCGCAACTTGGAAATTATATGTTTAAAACGATATAAGGAGAGAGATATTTTGGCGTATATATATATATATATATATATATATATATATATATATATATATATATATATATATATATATATATATATATATATATATATATATATATATATATATATATATATATATATATATATATATATATATATATATATATATATATATATATATATATATATATATATATATATATATATATATATATATATATATATATATATATATATATATAATATATATATTAATAAAATAATAATAAAAAAATAATTAATAATAATAATAATAATAATAATAATAATAATAATAATAATAATAATAATAATAATAATAATAATAATAACAATAATAATAATAATAATAATAATATCTTATTATTATCTTAATATATACCTACTTTGGCTTTCACAAGACCATCCAATTCAGTTTTTCTTTTTGTTATCACTTAAAAAATTGTCCTAACGAATCGTTGGGACAAGTGGCAAAAATGTCACAATAAATTTTTTTTCAGTTATTTTTCTTATTAGAAAATAAATTGGTGAAGCGACTTTCTTATGCATAACATGTCTTTTTCTCTATTGAAAATTTTACTGTTAACAGTTTTGCCACTTGTCCCAACGATTCGTTAGGACAATTTTTGCAGTATATATACAATTTTTGCAGATCTCCAATGATCTGTGGTCCTGAGTCTTCAGTATTCTGGGAATAATTTTCATACTTTTAAAAAAAAAAAAAAAATTTAATTAATTAAAAAAAATTTATAAATATAAAAATAAATAAATATTTAATAAATAAATAAAAAATAAATAAATTAATTAATAATTCATGGTAAAATGTTTAAGGAGCCGAAGTTATTTTATAGGTCACTTTTTCAGTCAGAGGAGTCATGTAAAGTGAAAATTGGTACACTGCAAAAATTGCCCTAACGAATCGTTGGGACAAGTGGTAAAAATGTCAACAAATTTTTTTTTATTAGAAAATATATCGATGAGTGACCTTATGCTTAATATGTCTTCCCTGTATTCATGATTTTGGTGTGACATATTTTTTACTTGTCCCCAACGATTCGTTAGGACAATTGCAGTGTGGAAAGATTCTTTGATTTTCGCCAAATAATAGAAATAGTAAAGACAAGATTTTCTTTTCTTGTTCAGCCATTTGAAAATATTTGGTGCACAATTTGGTACACAAGTGTTGCAGCATATGTGGTAAGCCAACTTTTAACCTGGTCATTAGTCTGAAGATATATGAAGATGGAAGATCTTTTTAAACACGAAGAAATATGAGACATTATTGTCATTGGTCTGAAGATATATGAAGATTAAAGATCTTTTTAACATGAAGAAATATGAGACATTATTGTCATTGGTCTGAAGATATATGAAGATTGAAGATCTTTTTAACATGAAGAAATATTAGACATTCTTACGAAAACATCACTTCGCCACAAGTATGAATAAGTCATGTCATTGCTTTCACACTTACACAGAAATACTTCTGTATAATTACTTCTTCGCCAGAACTTACATATCCCACGAAAAGTTGCCAGATTTTGGAATTTTTATCTAAATTCTTGATATGCATATTAAACAATTTACAAAATAGTCAAATTTAAAGTATTTTCAAAATAGAATTCTACATAAATATGATTACAATTACTAATTACGGTCACTAATTTCAGATAAAACAAAGCATGTACGTTTCTTTAAACTTTACAACCACTACCTACAGGTAAAACACCAATCAAGATGGGAATGTAACATCAGAACTTCAATGCACATCAACCTCATGCCATTTGAAATAAGATCACGACCACAAAAAAATATAATATGCAAATTAAGTCAAGAACAAAAAAAAAAAAGCTATGTAGCATCCATATCGTCCAGATACTCACAAAACCTCTTTTAAAAGGTTGCGAGTTAAGTAGTTTGCTATTGCATCATCCTCAGACAAACGATTCTAAAAGATAATTGTTGTTACTGTTACTGTTATATTTACTGTTAATGTTATTTTTACTGATATTGTTACTGTTTCCGTTACCGTTACTGATACTGTTATTGTTATTGCAATTTTTACTGTTATTGTTACTTTTATTGTTATTGTTGTTACTGATAATGTTACTGTTATTGTTACTGTTAATGTTCTGTTACTATTATTGTTACTGTTCTTTTACTACTACTGTTAATGGTAATGTTACTCTGTTACTCCATTATCTTTCTCTTTATTTTTCATCCAATGATCTAGTATTTACTTTTTCCCAATTTTGAAAAGAGATGAAAATATTTGTCGTAAATTTTTCTAATAGCCTTTTAAAATCCTTTTCATAGAAAACTTGCCCAGTTCCTCTATTCTCAACATCAAAATATATTCAAATCAAGATTCATTCTTATAGTGTTAAGGTAAATTGCTTTCAGTCAATTGCCCTTCGTCAGGAAAAGAATTCAAACTTGTCGACAGTCAATTGAAGATTTCATTTCTTCCTTGCCTCCAACTCATATTTTTGGAATCATATTCCATTATTGTAGATCTGAGTTATACTGTCTTTAACATATCCGTGTTCTTCCTTAGAAAATAATTCAAACTTGTCCACAGTCAATTGAAGATTTCATTTCTTCCTTGCCTCCAACTCATAGTTTTGGAATCATATTCCATTATTGTAGATCTGAGTTGTACTGTCTTTAACATATCAGTGTTCTTTCTTAGAAAATGAGCTCAAGTTTGCAAACAATTATTAACTAACTAGTATAGAGAAATATTTGATTTTTCTTTATCTTGATGAGCTACCTATTTATTTTCTTAATCTTATAAAAAACGTTAGCGCTTATATTCTTAAATCTTTATTATCTGTACTCCTGACTTCTACAGTTCTTATCTATATTAGCATACAAAAATATAGGAAATATACAGAATAATCATATTTATTGTTAGAATAGAAATGACGTCATCATATGTGTACCCTGTTCGCCTTATTATGCATATACAAAGGTATATCGGATGAATTGCCAGCAATTGTGGGAACTATAGTCACAGTTAACACTTGTCGCATCTAAGTAGTTTAAAGTCTAATTCTCACCACGACTGGATCGTTATATATTTAATTTCATATGTATATAATACTGTGGAACTTGTGCAGTTGTTCTTGCACATATTCCTGTAGTGTATAATTAAAAACGATTTCTTTAGCTAGTTATATATTTTGACCTCTTCATTTATTCTGACTTGAGTCAAAATAGAAACAAGTCAGATTTGTTGAATTTAGCCTTGAAAACATCAGTCTGACAACTCTGGCCCCACAGTATGCTAAATTGTTTGCCTATTTCAGTAGTCGACATATTAAGTAATAAAGTAGGTAAATATATGCAAGTTTCTAAATTTATTTATAACAAAAATCGTTTTGCTATTTAATTACCATAAAAACATTGCAAAGTACTGTTATAGATATAATAAAAACACTTAAATAATCTTTACAATTTATATCAATGCAGTAGACCTTATGCATAAAAGATATATTTATTACATCTTAAAATTTCGAAGCAATCAGGAATTAACAAAATTTGACTATATTCATGTCGAAAACGCTTTTATTTCTGACCAGTGAAATCAGCAATAAACAAAAGGGCTCAGCCCGTGAGTGGTGGCGATCTGTAAAAAAAGAAGAAAAAAAAACTCGAGTTTTTCTTCAAGTAGGGCGTCTTTGTAATAAAACACTATGATGAGCAATATTTTTGACTTCCTAATTGAGAAGCGATTCAATTCTCTTATGTGGGAGGTCCAAACTATAAAGGGCTATGAAGAACAGTTTTTAGTTTACCAAGAGAGATAGTTAATGCTCTATTACCTTATTCGAAATGGCTTTTAGCTAAAGACAGCTATGAAAGGCTATAAAGTGCTACGAAGAGCAGTTTTTAGTTATTAAGATTTGTGGTTAAAAGGGCTATGAAAGACTGTAAAGGGCTATGAAGAATAGTTTTTAGTTTGCTAAGAGAGATGAAATGTGCTCTATGACTGTATTAGGCAAGGTAAGAAGCTAAGAAAGAGGATTATGAACAATAGCTTTTTATATCTGGAGAATTAGAATACGTTCTAGGACACAGAATAAGCTCTATAACGCAGAATAAGCTGTATGACCCAGAATACGTTCTGTAACCCAGAATACGCTCTATGACCCAAAATACGCTCTATTACCCAGAATACGCTTTATGACCCAAAATACGCTCTCTGATCTTTTTCGGCGAGATTTTCTCTTTTAAATAAGAAGCTATTTATTCATATCTGAGAATTACGTCTTCAGCTTTTAAGGGGTCGATCATCCAATCTGACCAGAAACCTTCGCACTCGCAGAAAACTGTTGCATTATCACAAAAATTGAATTTAAATATGTCTATACTCTATTTATTTTGTTTTTAAATCTTGATCACAAGGAATTCGTAATATATATATATATATATATATATATATATATATATATATATATATATATATATATATATATATATATATATATATATATATATATATATATATATATATATATATATATATATATATATATATATATATTATATATATATTATAATGCAAATAATATAAAAGTTCCAATATACGATTTGAAGCACTTTGTTTTGGCGCGCTATTTTCGCGCACAAAAGGCAATCCCGGGTTGAGGGGCTTAGGCAAGAAGAGTAAAAAAAGCCCGCGAAGACGGACACCCTCTGGCGAGCGGATCAAAACCGCGGTCATTAAGATGTTATATTTAACCCCAAGAATAGCTGAGAAAAGTGGGG
>SEYY01022055.1:102500-107500 GCA_009176605.1 Armadillidium nasatum | reverse complement strand
GACTGCTTACGATTCATTATTTGAGCTTGATTTAAGATGACGAAGGCAAGTGTAGAGATACATTGAAACACAGGAACTGAAAGTCTATTGACAGATTAAGAGAGAGAGAGAGAGAGAGAGAGAGAGAGAGAGAGAGAGAGAGAGAGAGAGAGAGAGAGAGAGAGAGAGAGAAGAGGTTGGAAAGGTAGATAGGCATAGACAATATATAAAAAGTGCGATTTCTTAAGTCTAAAACTGAAAGTTGATTGACAGATTAATAGACAGAGAGACAAGAGGTTGGAAAGGTAGATATATGGGTAGATAGGAAATGCGATTTGTTATGTTGTGAACATTGTTTTTATTTTTATTATTATTTAAAGTAAGTTAAGACCTTTTAATTTCATAGGTGTTCTTATACCTCAAACCGTTTGTTAAATTTGGTTAGGTTTGAATTTCCTATACACTGAAGCCTACAGGAAACCCGCTTTTCATTTCATTTTAACTCAACAAAAATCTTTTATGAGGTAAATCAATAATACTTATTGATACACAGTAGTGACACCCACGCGAAATTCACCAAAGAAAGGGACACAAATTGTTATCAAAATCAAGTGCTGATATTCAACCAAATAGGAATGATAGAGGAGGGAAGTGTGAAAGAGGATGAGAACAACATTGATTTTTAGATGGAAGATTCGGATATAGAGGAGACGAAAATGTGAGAAATCTTGAATGACCTTAACCTTTATCAAACGTGGGGGTATTTGACAAAATAGTTCAGGAGAGCAGTTGCTACTGTAATGTCGTTCGTATAAAAGGAGTGAATCATTTTATTTGTTTATTTGAAGATTCGCGAAAAAAAGAGAGAGATAGATAGATAGAGATAGATAGATAGATAGATAGATAGATAGATAGATAGATAGATAGAGAGAGAGAGGGAGGGAGAGAGTGTGTGAAGGTGATTAGACGAATCCCCTTTCATTGAGAGCTCTATTTGTGTGTGTGTGAAATAATTTCAAAGATAAGACTCGAAATCTATACATGAAAAAATAGCGTACTGATAAGGAGAAAGAAATAATACGTTAAGCGTAAAGGTCTGACCCTAGTAGAAATAATTAAGTATGATACTCTTTATGATTCTTCATGGAAGCTCAAAAGCAAATAAAACTTAAAAAGAATCAAGGTCAGAGGGAAGGTTGGAGTTCTTTATTATTGAGGAAGATTCTAAAATTGTGCGAACCATTGCTTCTTGTAGATGATGAAGAAACTGGGATTTTGAGGCTTTGAAGCAGCTATGTTTTTCTATGCATAATATGAGAAATATCAAAGATCATTTGGTGCTGGGTCACCATAACAGAATCTATATTTGTGGGCAGCTTGTTCAAATGAAAAGAGTAAAATAACTCAGTCAAAGAAAGGATTACTGATGGTGAAGCAAATATCATTAACGAACTTCATATTAACAAATTTAAAGGATGGACAGTGGCTGTCCAACAACTGCTCCTTTAGAATTACCGGAATAGAAATTAGATAAGAAACCAAGAACAGAAAAATACATACCGAAAAGGAGAAGTTTAGAAATCATAAATATTGTCCCAGATTCAAATAATAACCTTCAAAATGTCCAGCACCAACATAAAAGGTTCCACAAAATGTCCAGCACCAACATAAAAGGTTCCACAAAATGTCCAGCACTAACATAAAAGGTTCCACAAAATGTCCAGCACCAACATGTCCAGTCCAACACTAACATAAAAATCCACAAAAAGCAACATAAAAGGTTCCACAAAATGTCCAGCACCAACATAAAAGGTTCCACAAAATGTCCAACACTAACATAAAAAGTTCCACAAAATTTCCAGCACCAACATAAAAGTTTCCACAAAATGTCCAGCACCAGCATAAAAGGTTCCACAAAATGTCCAGCATCAACATAAAGAGTTACACCGAAATGTCAATGGCAGAGAACAAAGGATCAGCGATAAGGAAAAGAATATAACCTCTTTAGCGTTCCTTACTTAGGATCTTCAGAAAGAACAAAAATTAGAGCAACAGAAGTATACCTGAAGGATTGATAGATTCAGAAAGGTCCTCATTTTTACAATTCAGTCTAAGGAATCGAAAAAAATTGAATAAAAGAATTCCTGGCTTAATATACAGTTATATATATATATATATATATATATATATATATATATATATATATATATATATATATATATATATATATATATATATATATATATATATATATATATATATATATTTATTATACTTATTTTTTTTTTTTTTATGTTATTTCACCTCTGGTGGCAAAGGCCAGAGGCCTACCAATATTCCACCAGAGTTAGAGTGGAAAGTCGGGAACATGGTCAAATTAAGCGCCGACAAGACCTGATACACGGCGTTTGAAGGTGCATAAGTCATAGGAAGCTGGAAAAATAGATGAAGGAAGTGTGCTCCAGACTTTACCAGTAGAGTGAATATGTAATAGAGATTAATATAGCGTTAATCTGAAGGGTCAGAGAGTATATATATATATATATATATATATATATATATATATATATATATATATATATATATATATATATATATATATATTATATATATATATATATATATATATATATATATATATATATATATATATATATATATATATATATATATATATATATATATATAATATATATATATATATATATATATATATATATATATATATATATTATATATATATATATATATATATATATATATATATATATATATATATATATATATATATATATATATATATATATATATATATATATATATATATATATATATATATATATATATATATATATATATATATATATATATATATATATATATATATATATATATTATATATATATATATATATATATATATATATTAAAATTTATATATATATATTGATATATATATATATATATATATATATATATATATATATATATATATATATATATATATATATATTATATATATATATATATATATATATATATATATATATATATATATATATATATATATATATATATATATATATATATATATTATATATATATATATATATATATATATATATATATATATATATATATATATATATATATATATATATATATATATATATATATATATATATATATATATATATATATATATATATATATATATATATATATATATATATATATATATATATATATATATATATATATATATATATATATATATATATATATATATATATATATATATATATATATATATATATATATATATATATATATATATATATATAATATATATATATATATATATATATATATATATATATATATATATATATATGGGAGAATGAATGACATGTTGTAACTTCAGTTTCCATAAGTAATATTGAATTGAATTCCATAAATCTGAAAATACCTTTGTAAATTGTACCAAACAATTAAGCCTTTTAAGTTTTTTTTTCTTTTATTTCTTTTTTTTATTATATTTTTTTTATCTACAATAACATTTTTTTTTTTGGAAAATTATTCAATGTTTTAAATCTTTTGAATTTGATTTTATGAAAAAAGAAATAAATATTTTTGCCTTTTAAATACTATGTAAATAAGTTTCTGCAATCCCTTTTAATTCTTATTTCTTTTTTCTCTCTTTATTCTCTCTTTATCTCCCTTTCTCTCATCTCTCTCCTTTCTCTCTTTCTCTCTCCCTCTCTCTCTCCTTCGCTTTCTCTATCTTTCCTACCTCTTATTCTTTTCCTGACTTTCCTACAGTGTTCTACATGTATTTATTTTGTTGCGCGAATTTTCACTCTTTCATAGCGTTTCTCTATCTCTATCTCATTCTCTCGATCTCTCATTTCTCTCCTTCTAACATATTTCCATCTCCATCTCCCCTTTATCTCTCCTCTCTCTCTCTCTAACGTCATCTACTCCCACTGGTTCTCTCCCTCGCCGCGTATGAACGCACCTTCCAAATTTTTTTACCTAAATTGAATTCATCTACAATATCAATTAACATACACAGGTCCAATCCTTTAATGGGAAAATTATGCCAGATTCGCTGATTCACGTAATATTCTCTTTTACTTCGCCCTTTAAGCCAATCAAAATTTAGCATATTAACAAACTAGGGTTCTCATTGGTAGAAGAAAGAAGAAATTTCTGTAAAAGGAAGAGACAGCTTTGTACATAAGAGCTTTATTTATACATATATAGTTTATGTAAAATCATTTTGAAGGAACTTCTCTCGTGGAGATAGATTTAATGGGGTAATACGCAAACACAGGATTATACTCACTATTAGTATAAGTAAAAATAGGGATTATACTCACTATTAGTATAAGCGAAAATTGGGATTATACTTGCTATTAGTATAAGCGAAAATAAGTATTATACTTGCTATTAGTATACGCAAAAATAAGCATTATACTTGATATAAGTATAAGCAAAAAAATAGGGATTATACTTGATATTTGTTTAAGCAAAAAAGGGGGTTATACTGGTTATACTCACTATTAGTATACTCAAAGTAGGAATTATAATCACTGTTGGTATAAGTATAAATTGGCAAAATAATACTTACTATTTATAAAATAATATCTGGCTTAACTATGAATTTCTATCGCTTGTAAAAATTATAAAAATTTAATATTTGGGATACATAAATTTGCATTTAATTTTATTTAGAAATAGAATGTGCTTAGTTTTAATACATGCAAAAAGTGTATTTAGTTCTTCAGAGAAAGAATATGTATACTTGGGATTGTCGTAACACAAAATAGATATAATTTTTCAGGCAGTTAATGTATTTAGTATTTTAGATACAAAAGATGTTTCTTTATTTAAATACAGATAATGTATCGAAGCAAATTAGTAGATACAAAATATGTATACTTAATATTTGGACGCAGAATTTTAGATTAGATTTTTACGTATAGTAAATGTATTTTTTAGTTTATTTTAGATACATGA
>SEYY01022055.1:95000-97500 GCA_009176605.1 Armadillidium nasatum | reverse complement strand
CTAACCTAATCTAACTGTATCTTGAGAAATAGAGGATAGAAATTTTAGGTGTTCATTTACTTTGGCATTTAGTTGTATGTTTGATTGGACAAATTATTTACAGTAAATTGACTGGGACATATTTCTTATGTTCTTTTTTGAATACTAAAATCCCCCAAAATAATGAAAGGTGAAAAAGAGATAATGTGCTCCATTGTTTTGCTTAAATAAGCAAATAATTTAGAATTATCAGTAGAATATGGTGATAAATAAATAGAAAGGCCGAAATTCTATTAATTGGAATCGGCAAAAATCATAATTTAGAAAATTCTGAGAACTTCAAAATGGTGTCACAAGCAGAGACCAAATTTATGCTCCCATACTGGCAACATCCACTTTTGGTTGAAAACTGAAAGAGACTGTAAGAAGGGATATTGTAGTGTTTACTATTAATATTTTTATTGATACTGGTTTGTAGAGATGACGATGACGATGAAATTGAAAAAAGTATGTTTTAAAAATGTCCATTATTTTAATAAATGCTACAATTTTATAATATGGAAGAAATAAATTGTTTTTTCTGTATGCTTTATTTAAATGTGTAAATACATGTAATTTTATTATACAATATAATATTGGGTGTTCCACTCGCCTCGGCCCCAGATATGCGCTTATAGGTATCAAAATATTGGTCATAAGTTGATAAAATTTGGTACAAAAAATTATTGTGTGAGAAGCAAAGTAGAATCGTTAGAGGTTACGCCACTAGTCACACAGTCAACATCATCATGTACGAGATTGAATCCTTTGAAGATCAAGTCATTTCTAATGAAGATCAAGTCATTTCTAATGAAGATCGAGACATTTCTAATGAAGATCGAGTCATTTCTAATGAAGATCGAGACATTTCTAATGAAGGTCGAGTCATTTCTAATGAAGATCGAGTCATTTCTAATGAAGTTCGAGTCAGTTCTAATGAAGATCGAGTCATTTCTAATGAAGATCGAGTCATTTCTAATGGACTTTGGAGACAATCTTCCGTAACATACCTTGATGCGAAAGATCATCACTTCCAACACTTGTGATGTCAGCACGATTCTCACACACCAAGGTTTGTTCGTGGCAAATTTTATTAACTTAACTTAATTTTATTAACTTAACTTAACTTAACTTACCTTAACTTGTCTTAACTTAACTTAACTTAACTTAACTTAACTTATGTCTAGTACTTTGATATTTATAAACGCATATTCGGGGCCGAGAGCAAGTGGGACACTCTGAAGGATTTTCAGAACATTGATTTTAAAATTTTTAATATATGAAAACGGACAGATTTGCAAAATTCTATTACTTTAAACCCTTAAATTGTGATTCCGAAACAATCTTTTCTTCAATTCTGGAGTAATTCGATTTTATTTTGCAGAATATTTGACCTCTACTACTAAACAACCTTTCACTCTCAATAAAAGAGGGTGGAGCAGTGGTATTTATAAGCAAATATATGTGAATTGGCAGAAAATTGACGATGACTATTGAGAAAAATATGCCGATTTTCAAGACGATGATGATTAATCGTCTCATCTATATACTTATATATATATATATATATATATATATATATATATATATATATATATATATATATATATATATATATATATATATATATATATATATATATATATATATATATATATATATATATATATATATATATATATATATATATATATATATATATATACTATATATATATATATATATATATATATATATATATATATATATATATATATATATATATATATATATATATATATATATATATATATATATATATATATATATTATATATATATATATATATATATTATATATATATATATATATATATATATATATATATATATATATATATATATAATTTAATATTAAAAAATAAAATAAAAAAAAAATTTACATATATATTTCATTGGTAACTCATTTACTTTTACCAGATTTTTAGAAGAATTTGTTGTTGACGCTCGGAACAGAATTACGGCGGTCTATTAAAGCTCGGAAAAATTATTGGAACTCTCTCTCCATTTCTATCGTTAAGAGCAGATGTGTGTTCCGAAAACTCATTTTTTTATAGTGACAAATTAGAATTCAAGTTTATGGGGCATTCGAATAAAAAAAAGGAAGTTATCTTCTGGATATATATATATATATATATATATATATATATATATATATATATATATATATATATATATATATATATATATATATATATATATATATATATATATATATATATACATATATATATATATATATATATATATATATATATATATATATATATATATATATATATATATATATATATATATATATATATATTATATATATATATATATATATATATATATATATATATATTTATATATATATATATATATATATATATATATATATATTAATATATATATATATATATATATATATATATATATATATATATATATATATATATATA
>SEYY01022055.1:57500-67500 GCA_009176605.1 Armadillidium nasatum | reverse complement strand
TAATAATAATAATAATAATAATAATAATAATAATAATAATAATAATAATAATAATAATAATAATAATAATAATAATAATAATAATAATAATAATAATAATAATGTAACTAAAAATACAATAGCATAATAACTAATAAGAACATACATAATAAAGAAAGTATCCCAATAAAATTAATTTTCAAATTTATGTATTAATTGAGGCTTTGAGAGGGGATAGTACCCCCCTCCCCCAGTCCCCTTACTTTAGTCCATTCAAAGAAGGTGAGGGGAAATTGTGTTTCTTCCCAAGTGACTCATCTGTTAACCTCTCACTTTACCTTTATTTGGTTGGTTTGTTTTCTATTTTATCATTCATTATTTATATTCTGCTGGTTTTTTTTTCCTGTTTTTTTTTCCTTTTTTTTTTGTTGTTTTTTTATCTCTTTCAGTGTTTATTTTTTATTCTCTAGGGAATTTGTTGTGAGGGAATTATATAAATATATATTTATTTTATTTATTTACTTATTTATTTATATATTTATTTATTTATTTATTTATTTAGTTAGTTAGTTAATTGGCTAATTATTTATTTATTTATTTTTTAGTTAGTAAATTAGTTAGTTAGTTAGCTAGTTAGTTAGTTAGCTAGTTAGTTAGTTTGATAATTTGTTAGCTATTGGTTGGCTAGTTAGTTTGTTGGCTAGTTAGTTAATTTGATAGTTAGTTAGTTAGTTAGTTTGATAGTTTGATTGTTTGATAGTTTGATAGTTTGATAGTTTGAAAGTTAGTTAGTTTGATAGTTAGTTAGTTAGTTAGTTAGTTAGTTAGTTAGTTAGTTAGTTAGTTAGTTAGTTAGTTGATTGGTTGATTGTTTTGTTGGTTGGTTGGTTGGTTGGTTAGGTTAGTTAGTTAGTTAGTTAGTTAGTTAGTTAGTTAGTTAGTTAGTTAGTTAGTTAGTTAGTTAGTTAGTTAGTTAGTTAGTTAGTTAGTTAGTTAGTTAAGTTAGTTAGTTAGTAAAGTTAGTTAGAGTAGTTAGTTAGTTAGTTAGTTAGTTAGTTAGCTAGTTAGTTAGTTGGCTAGTTATTTATTTTGTTAGTTAGTTAGTTTGTTACTTACTTACTTACTTACTTACTTATTTACTTTGGTAGTTGGATAGTTAGTTATTTAATTAGTTAGTTAGTTAGTTAGTTAGTTAGTTAGTTAGTTAGTTAGTTAGTTAGTTAGTTAGTTAGTTAGTTAGTTAGTTAGTTAGTTAGTTAGTTAGTTAGTTAGTTTGATAGTTAGTTGGCTAGTTAATTCTTTATTTCTTTATTTACTTATTTATTTATTTATTTATTTAGTTAGTTAGTTAGTTAGTTAGTTAGTTAGTTAGTTAGTTAGTCTGATAGTTATCCATATATAAATGTTCACTTCCTATTATTGTTTTATTTATTTTTCTATTTATCAATAGTTTTCTCATTCTTCGAAGCTTATAATAAAAAAAATATCATTTATTAGATAACCTTTATCAATAAAAACTTCTACTTATTTACCTGTCTATCTATCTATCTAACTGTCCATTATCTGCTATTGAAGCTTTAAAATCTTTCAGGATCTAATACCATGTTTACTTTATTCTGTTACCCATTACAAACTTAGATTTCTATATATTATCCCTCTCTCTCTCTCTCTCTCTCTCTCTCTCTCTCTCTCTCTCTCTCTCTCTCTCTCTTATATATATATCACTGCAAAAATTGTCCTAACAAATCGTTGGGACAAGTGGCAAAAATATCACAATAAATTTTTCCAGTTAATTTCTTATTAGAAAATAAATTGGTGGTGACTTTCTTATGCATAACATGTCTTTTCTATATTGAAATTTTTACTGGTGATATATTATATATATATATATATATATATATATATATATATATATATATATATATATATATATATATATATATATATATATATATATATATATATATATATATATATATATATATATATATATATATATATATATATTTATTTCACTATCACCTTTCCCATATATATATATATATATATATATATATATATATATATATATATATATATATATATATATATATATATATATATATATATATATATATATATATATATATATATAACAATTTGAATCAATTTAACTACTAGACTGATAATTAAAATTAAACCGTATGAGCCTATACTAATATTTCCACAAACCCTGGAAAGCAAGAATAAATTTTTTCTAGTGGGAGGCTAAAGAAAGGGGGGAGAGTGAAAAGAAATGGTTCAATAGTTAGGGGAAGGGGAGTATTATTATTGTTAAATAAACTGAATAAAAAAATTTAATCTTGAATTCATACTTTTTTGTTAAATTACTTTTTATCATAAAAAATTATTTACTAAAATATAATTCTAAAATTAATACAATTATTTTTACTATCAAGTTTATTATACATAGTTCTGTGTATATTATTATGTATATTTTTTTCAGGTATGTATAAAATCCCCCTTCACACATCTCGTCTTTTAAAAAGAGTATTTTTGCTGTCTAGTTCAATATGTAAATATAAGGTAATTTTCTTCTACACTTGCTAACAGCCTAATGAGAAATTCAGTAAAAACGCCAGAACTACAATTTATATTTAATTTAATTGCTAAATAAAAAAGTAGTGCCTCGAAAATACAAAAAGAGAACGAAAAAAAAAATAAAAAGAAAATGGGAGGCTTTATCTCGAGTGACGTCACAATGAGATCAATTAAATAAAGAAAACGGAAATTTTTATTTTTAGGGGGAAACTGTCTTTAAACGGAAATGTCATATCCAGGTACGCCATGATTGATCGTGTTGTTTAGCGTACCTGTTCTTTACAGCCCAAGAAGTTCACAATTGAAAGGAAAAATGTTTGAACGTGAACCTTATAAATGTGTGTATGTGCGCAAATATCAACATGTGCGCAAGAAATTCTATTATTTGCACATCAGATACAATATATAGCATAAATTTCTCCAACTAGCATTTGTTCACTGAAACACGCTAGCCTAGGCTATCACGGAAGCAAATCACGTGATCTTGTCGAGATTGAGCGCCATATTTTATATTTTTTTTATATATATATTTTGTGATTCTGTGTATATAATTCGATGTACTGAGGAGGTAATTTGTATTTCTATACTCTCGATATACTGAAAAGAAAATTTCGTATATTTATTGTATTTAAATGTAAGAATGAAAGATATATATATTTTTTTTCAAAACCATTTTTTATTATAAAATTGGAATGTGAGAAATCTGTATACGATCTTTTATGTACTTTTTATATATTGCATGATATACAATAGGAAAAATACTTAAGTATATATTATATATATTAGTATATATTATATGAATTGATCACCTTTAATAATGTTTACTATCTTATTTCTTACTCCACTGTGGTTACTGTATTAAATGTGTACGTATTGGGGGTCAAGACCCATCCCCCAAGGAAAGTTCATAATTATAATTTCACAATTTGAAATTAACATACTATTCAAATATTAGTAATTTTTTTAACATCTTCAGAAAAACAATGTTAAAAATGTTAAAATATATATTTTATATATATATATTTATCATTACACTGGAAATATTATCCAAACTAGTCGTTGGGACAAGCGGCAAAAATGTCCCAACAAATGTTTTCAGTGATTTTCTTATGCGACTTTCTTATGCTTAACATGTCTTTTCTCTATTGAAAATTTTACTATGACATTTTTGTCACTTGTCTCAAAGTATAAAACTCTTGAGTAACGCAGATAAGCAATTTCCTCTTAACTTCGCAAGTAAAATCTCGCAGTTTACTTTTAAGCATTCCATGCTAAAAAATTTATTATTATTATTATTATTATTATTATTATTATTATTATTATTATTATTATTATTATTATTATTATTATTGTTATCACTATTATTATTATTTTTTTATTTTTATTATTGTTATTACTATTATTATAATTATTATTTTTTATCATTACTATTATTTAGTATTATCCTAATTTATATTTTTTATCTTTATTTATTATTTACTATTATCATTATTATTACTTACTATTATCATTATTATTTTTATTATTCTTATTATTATTATTTTACTGATATTATTATTATTATTTATTATTATTATTATTATTATTATTATTATTATTACTTTATTGTTATTAATATTATAATTTTTATTATAATTTACTATTATCATTATTATTTTTGCTATTATTAATATTATTTAATCACTATTATTATTATTGTTATTATTTTTTATTATTTTTACTATTATTATTGATACTATTATTCTATTACTATCATTATCTTTAAAATATATATCACCATCGTTATCATTATTACCACTATTATCATTGTAAACATCATAAGTAACGTCATTGCTTTTGTTATTTGCATGATCAATATTTCTTATTAAATAAAGTAAAATTATATTTATCATTATATATTTACATGTACTAAACATTGGGGCTCAAAGGAAACCGCAGTGTTTTCCCCCAGCAGCCCCTTTTCAGGGAACTGGACAGTCACGATACTATTATTAAGATTATCACTGAATTTAGTAGAATAGGACCTACTTTTAAGCCTTAAACCTGTAAATGTACCACTTCCTGAATAAAACTTTATGAATGAATGAATTATTGAATATTATTATTATTACTTATTTATTATTAATTATATTATTATTATTATTATTATTATTATTATTATTATTATTATTATTATTATTATTATTATTATTATTATTATTATTATTATTATTATTATTATTATATTATTATTATTATTATTATTATTATTATTATTATTATTATTATTATTATTATTATTATTATTATTATTATTATTATTATTATTATTATTATAATATCAATTCATATTGCTATGAAACTTTACATTTCTTTTTACTTTTATACAAGAATATCTGCATCATTTTTTTTCCAGAAGTACTGAAAATAAGGAGATAGGGATATATACATGAAATATGTATGAGTGTGCGCATAAAACTGTGTATTTTGCATGTAAGTGTGAACTTAAACGCTAGCAAATATGTATTCATGAATTTATCCGTGTACGAAGGTGTGGTGCTACAAATTTATGTTGGTGTGATCTTTCTATCAAAAACAACAAAATTCAATTCTCCAATGCAAACATTTATATATTTTTTTCCCTCTGTTTTTATACATAGCCGCTCTCTCTCTCTCTCTCTCTCTCTCTCTCTCTCTCTCTCTCTCTCTCTCTCTCTCTCTCTCTCTCTCTCTCTCTCTCTCTCTCTCTCTCCCCACTCTTTTTTACGCCATTATTCTTTTTACGGACCTCTTTCTCTTAACATTATTATGAGTTTTTCTCACCCCATTGACTATCTCTCCGTTCAAGGCTTCTTCTCACTCACCACAAAACGGCGTATTTTCTTCGCGCCTTTTTTTTTTCTTTTTTTTCCCGCCACCTATTCCAAGGCCGCCATTCCAACGGCCACTGAAACCCTCCAAGCGAATACCATCGTATTTGAATTACAGTTTTCAACTCGTTTTCTTCTCTGTATTAAAAAAATAAACACACATTACACACACACACAATATATATATTATATATATATATATATATATATATATATATATATATATATATATATATATATATATATATATATATATATATATATATATATATATATATATATATATATATATATATATATATATATATATATATATATATATATATATATATATATATATATATATATATATATATATATATATATATATATATATATATATATATATATATATATATATATATATATATATATATATATAAATATGGAAGATAAAGAAGCCCACTCACTCTGTGACTCAAACCAGTGTCACTTCACTTAAGAATCGAGCTAATCGATTAAAAGTAATTATTTTAATTGGTGAAGTTTACTTTCTCGAATGACTTAGTCTTTTTTCCCCTTACATTACTGCTTACATTTCTGTTTTTTTACTGGTAACTAGTGAACATAATAGATTTCTATGCAGTCTGCATGATACTCAACTTGTACAACTTTGCTATATTTTTTACTCTACTACAGATTAATTTTTTCAGAAAAAAAGTGACTTAACCCAGTATATATATTCAAATTTTTATTAGAAAAGAGCATAGTCAGCCAAATAGAAAAAGATATATATATATATATATATATATATATATATATATATATATATATATATATATATATATATATATATATATATATATATATATATATATATATATATATATAGAATTATATATATATATATATATATATATATATATATATATATATATATATATATATATATATATATATATATATATATATATATATATATTATATATATATATATATATATATATATATATATATATATATATATATATATATATATATATATATATATATAATATATATATATATATATATATATATATATATATATATATATATATATATATATATATATATATATATATATATATATATATATTATATATATATATATATATATATATATATATATATATATATATATATATATATATATATATATATATATATATATATATATATATATATATATATATATATATATTATATTTTATTAATATTTTTTTATTTTAATTATAGATGATGCTCATTTTATTAATATTTAGTATATTATATATCTAATATATATATATAATATTATATATATATATATTATATATATATATATATATATATATATATATATATATATATATATATATATATATATATATATATATATATATATATATATATAATATATATAGTTGTGATTGTATTAACGGGTTATAATATTATCCTTAACAGGTTGCATATGAGATTATCCATAAATATTTACCAGCACTCATGGGTCGGAGGTACAGAGTGCTCCTTCCCCCGGGCTAAAAGACTCCCCTGTCATGCATCTAATTTACTAATTTGCCTATTTTTCTTTTTATAAAACTATTTTAGTCTTATTTTTAAAATGACAAAACAAGATGACAAACATTCGTCAAATTGCAAGTGTCTTTCCACAAAATATAACCACCAACGATACTGGCCCATATATTACAAGAAAACTTTTGCTGATATCAAAATGCTATCATAGCATGAGAACTCACATAAGGCCATCGATATTCATTGTGAATATTTATTATCGATTCTTTTGCAAATTTTGCTTCATCCGTAAAGAAGACACAGAAATGAAACTGAATCTTTGCATAGTCTGAGAAATCATCGATAAAACTGTAATATTGATGAGAATCTTCAAGCTTTATACAGTGTGTATTCGTTGCTCATAAAACTGGTATATAAAATTGTTGTTCGTGGAGGGTTCTCCATAGCGTTCTTGAAAGTTTGTTTGAGATGGTTCCATGTTGTTTAGCCATTGCTCTTTATCATGTCCTCCACTTCACACATTCTGAAATGTCTTGGAACCACAGCAGTCGATTTTTCGGTGTTAAAAGATCTCACACTTCCTGAGAAGCTGGTGAATCTCCGAAACCGTTTTTTTAGCCTCGAAATGGTTTCTGCATATAGCCGACGAGCCACACTAGAATTTCCAAACACAAAATGTATTTCAACCAATTCCTCCTACGTGAATAACATACAATCAGACTGTATATCAGAGAACAGCAAACTCATAGCTGGTTTACACGTTACAAATAAATTATATAGATGCTGGTTTCGCACGACAAGTGGCGTAAGAATCTTTACATGCTTATTTTTTTATGTCCAAAATCTATAATTAACATATAACATTAAATACAGTATTCCTGGCTGCAGTACATAAAGTTGATGCATCACAAATCCCTGCGTTGTTTCAATCCGTAGATAATAATTTATCCAAAATCACTAACGATAGGTTAACTGTCATTATTTACTTATACCCATATATATATATATATATATATATATATATATATATTATATATATATATATATATATATATATATATATATATATATATATATATATATATATATATATATATATATATATATATATATATATATATATATATATATATATATATATATATATATATATATATATATATATATATATATATATATATATATATATATATATATATATATATATATATATATATATATATATATTATATATATATATATATATATATATATATATATATATATATATATATATATATATATATATATATATATATTATATATATATATATATATATATATAATTATATAATAATATATATATATATATATATATATATATATATATATATATATATATATATATATATATATATATATATATATATATATATATATATATATATATATATATATATATATATATATATATATATATATATATATATATATATATATATATATATACACTTAAAAAAAAAATTCTTTTGTTGCTTCACAAAATTTCAATATTTTTTTTTATCCATTTAATAAATTACAACGTATACTTAATTAAAAATAATTACACAGAATAACAAATTCTATGAATATAAAAATAACTGAATTTTTTAAATAATATTATAGAGTACACTTTAAATTTAAAAATAAAAAAAATAACCAATCACATATAAGTTAATTTGATAACTGTTAATACCTATTTTAAATTAATGTAATTTATTTTAGGCGAAATTCGAAATTAATTACTTTTTAAATTATTATAAAAAAAATAAATTAAATAATCTTATATATATATTATAATATATATATATATATATATTAATATATATATATATATATATATATATATATATATATATATATATATATATATATATATATATATATATATATATATATATATATATATATATATATATATATATATATATATTATCAGCGTGTAGACGTTTATCCTATTTGAATTTGTGTTTTTCATACTATTCCCAGAGTAAATTTGTCTGCAGCATTGTTGCCATTAATTTCTCGTAATTTAATTAAAAAGCAAATATTTCATCAGGCTAGGTTATGTTAAGTTAAGTTAGGTTAAGTTAGGTTAGGTAAGGTTAAGTTAGGATTTGTTAGGTTAGGTTAGGTTAAGTTATGTTAAGTAAGGTTAGATAAGGTTGTGTTAGGTTAGGATAGGTTAGGTCAGGTTAAGTTAAGTTGTGTTAGGTTAGCTTAAGTTAGGCTCGTAATAAAAGGCTCTGCTATGCATCTACATTATCATTAATAAAATGCTAAAAATATTTCAATTACCAGCCTGAAACATCAATATTCGTAAAGCCAATCGATAGATGCTGAAATTTGCATCATATAACTACCTTTTTAAATTATTTAATTTACTTTTGCGTATGTTTTTAATATTTAAAAGAAAATATATATATATATATATATATATTTACCTGTGTACCACGACAAGGAAAAAAGGAAATAACATTAAGAAAGCTCAAGAACACTCGCCATGAAGACTAACTCAAAGAACCACCCTCCCCTCGACTTAGCTTGGATATAGGGCAATAGGTCAGTCATTTTCCCTTTCAACTACAGGCAATATACATAAATAATAAAACCACATAAACCGTGTAGTGAGAGTTTATCATTTCAAGCCTGGTAATGAGGATTTGAACCCTGACCTCTAAGCCGATAAGGCAGAGTATTACCTTTGTACCACGACAGTACAATAGTAAATCGCCATGATGATTTACCCAATAGCATACTTGAAATTGTAAAATATAACTTTACGGTTTATATATATATATATATATATATATATATATATATATATATATATATATATATATATATATATATATATATATATATATATATATATATATATATATATATAATGCTGTTCGAATTATAGCGTTAAAAAGGTTTAGGTATGATCAAATAGACTAAAAACAAAAGTTTATTTAAAAAGTAGATTTATTTTACAATAAATTTTCAATGGTACCACAATGGACCTTTATATATTTTCGGTTTTGTCTACGAATAGT
>SEYY01022055.1:52500-55000 GCA_009176605.1 Armadillidium nasatum | reverse complement strand
AGAATAATGAAATAGTCTGCCTAGGCAAGATGCAAACTCAGAAGCACAAGTCATCGATCCACATTAGGGGTACCATCAGGACCATACGTTTTCTTAGTTTTAAACTCGGGAAAAACAGAAATTAGTATTAGTATCAGGCATAGATGAGTTAGAGGAGTGGGAAGTAAGATTCGCTCAGAATTGTCTAGAGTTAAATAGGGAACAAAGGTTTTAGCGAAGAGTTCAGCTTTAATAGAAAGCAAAACGCAGGTTTGCCTTGGAAGAAAGGTGAGAAGAGAAAAAAGAAGAAGTAAAAAACTAGAATTGACCTTTTTTTGCAAAATGCTTTAAAGGGGAAGTGGAAGAAGAACCAGAAAGATTGATGTATTTTCTACGGAGAAAAGAGTCTAGTGTTTCGGAGATCAGATTTTGGGTGATTCGGAGATACTATATAAGGTTCATGAGTTTCTGTAGTTTGAAGAGAACATTAATTCCTTAATTAACCAAAGTTTGTTAGGTTAAGTTGGAGAGAAATAATATAGAATGCAGGCTCCCATGCCAGAGAGAACCACCTCGGTTATGTACTCTAAGCACTACTATGAATCCTCACCGTCGAAGCAACATTCATTCCAAGGGAAATCAAAGAAGTACGACGCAAGTCCGAACAGTTTGTATGCCCTGTAATGCTAAAACTTTTTTCTCGCAGTAGGTGGCGATCTTACTTATGGAAGACTTAAAGTAGGAGAAGAGGATATAGAAATAAGAGAGTGATCGTATGAACCCAGGGCTGGAAAGAAGAAGAATTTGAAGTTTTAGAAGCTAAGAGACCAAGTATGTCGAGTTCATTTCCAAGGGCGATCAGAGATACATATAATATATATAATATATATATATATATATATATATATATATATATATATATATATATATATATATATATATATATATATATATATATATATTATATATATAGCAGGTGTTGTAGTTCGCCACCGTTCATTTTTTTAATTAAATCTATCAGGAAAGACCTATTTTAGATGACTTTGCTTCTATTCCAAAAAAATATATTTATATTTACTATGTTTCATTTATGAACTCATTTTTGTCACTCCTTTGAATATCCACTCTTATGTCGAAGACTCCACCTTAATTACTCCTTTCAATAAGAAAGACTTCACTTAAATAAGCAAGCCTTAATGTTCGGAGGATGTCTTTAGAATTTAATGACCTCTGATCTTTAGTTGGAATACAGAAAATATGATTGTTTTCTGTTTTCCAATATTTCCATATAAAATTTTAAAGATAAATTTACACAGATCATTGTGATATTTTAAAGCCTTTTCTATAGTGAAATAAAATTTTCAGAACCAAAAATATTTATTTTTAAATTCACTAAAATCTTTGTGTTTTTATGTGCCTCAAGAACTCAGTTCCTCCTTCTATCTAATAGTCATAAATTTACACACAACTGTTACATCTTCATCAATAACACTATTCTCAATCTTTTTTCAGTTCTTCATATTCTTGATATTAATTTTTTCTTGACCTTTCTTGGAAAGATCTAATCTTTTCTCCAAGGTTAAGTGTTCTCAGGTTC
The DNA here is from genome assembly GCA_009176605.1 of Armadillidium nasatum. NCBI lineage: Eukaryota > Metazoa > Arthropoda > Malacostraca > Isopoda > Armadillidiidae > Armadillidium > Armadillidium nasatum. The sequence continues at coordinate 53,424 of SEYY01022055.1, read as the reverse complement.
CTTCAGAACACTTTTTCACTACCAAGGTTGCGTTCTGTAGGGGAATTGTTCGACCCCTCTATAGAGTATGCATTGCATAGATAGTGGTTGAAGCTTGAGGCTCTGTTGCTTCAATCTTCTTGTACCATCGCTATTACAATGTACATTCATCTACGTTTTGAGTTCTCTAGTTGTATACGTCCTTTGAGGAGAGGTGGTGGAACTCGTCTTTCGAAACAGTTTCAACCATTCACTGTCCTGTTCTGCAATTCCAGGTTTAACAGCTGTCCTCATTCCTACATATATTCCACTGATAAAATATGTAATATTCTTCCTTTTTTCATTTTCTCCCCTTCTTTTAACTGTTAATGTTACTATCTAACAACCAAATTTTGGGGAGATTACCAACTTAATCTAACTTGAAAATAAACTAGTTCGACTATTTTTGAATCAACCTACCAATTTATTTAACCCAAGACTGAAGATTCTCTTCCAAGAAGCTAACCACTGACTTTTTTTTTGTTTACACATAATCACCACTCACGGGCAAAGCCCTATTCAAGGTTAGGTTATGTTAGGTTATGTTAGGTTATGTTATGTTAGGTTAGGTTAGGTTAGGTTAGATTAGGCAACATGAAGCAACTTTAGAAATTTCACGTAATTATTTTCGAGTGGTGTGAAGCAAAATGAGGTACACTACCGTAGATTTATAAAGAGTAGAAAATAAGATAATGTTTTATTTTAAATATAATTTAGGTTAGGAGACTTGTCCCTAACCTAGTCTAATATAACTTTGCGTATCTTAATTTCATCGTTATGTTATCTACTTTAATATACCATAAACTTGTATAACATGACATGAAAGATAGTAAATAGAAATATTTTGAAGTAAGTAAGGAAAAAATATTAATAATAAAACAATTTCCCTCCTCCCACCCCACCAAA
>SEYY01022055.1:20000-22500 GCA_009176605.1 Armadillidium nasatum | reverse complement strand
AAAAGAGATTTTAGTGTCTCGATGGATAGACTTTGCTCGATTCCAGAATAAAATTTAAGAAGTTCGAATCTCTGGAGCTTGAAGACGACTGCAGTTCCTGAAGGCACGTCTATCCTGTGAACAGCACGAGAAAAAGCATGGTTAAACAAGAGTTTATAAGTTTTAGTAGAACGTAATGTAATGTAATGTACACCTCCATGCTGGAGAAAGATTTCACTTCAGTTATGAAGTCTGCACATTCCAAGGGACTCCTTTTCCGAGAACAGTAATCATTCCATGGTATATCAAAGAAGTACGAAGCAATTTCGAACAGTTAGTAGGACCGAAATGCCAAGAACATTCCCTCACTGATGATTGAGTCCATTCCTGTAGAAGACTTGAAGAGACAGATCAGGATACAGAGATATGAAGGTGATGAAATGAATCCAGAGCAATAAAGAGTTTAACTATGTAAGGAGGAGGATTGGAGGCTACGAAAAGATCAATTTATTATGTTTAATTCATTACCAAGATGGTCAAGGATATGGATAGAGAGTCCCACCAACTGCTCAAAGTTTTTCTGAAAATAAAGTAGTTTGCGGGTTCACCAGCTTTATTATGAGAACTAGAGAAAAGCTATTAGCGTGGTAAACTTGAAATCATCCAAAATGATCATCTCTAAGAAAGGAGAAAAAGGAAAATATGTTTTTATTTTGGAATTTCGATAATCGAAAAGTTTTCAATAGCCAGGAGAATTAGGTCATACATAGGACAGATAAATATAGTTGTAGATTGAGAGAGGGAGTCGAAGCCATAAAAAAGAAAATTCAGAAGGTTCCAAATTAGAAAAACGAGAACATATAACATCGCTGCGAACACACGCGCAACATCTTTCTTTGACTGAACATTAAAAATATTGACATTAGGAAGGAACAGAGTAGGGTTTACAATCGAAGTACTCAAACACCTGAATTTCGATTAAGGACAAAAAGTGAAGTTTAGAAAAAGAGAGGTGATGTTCAACAAAGTTGATATTGGAATAGAATCTATGAATGTTACAGAAAAAAAAGAAAGAAAACCACGTACCCAGAGTAGAAAGGAAGAGTCCATATGGCACTAGACTCATCATCAGAGATCTCCAACTAATAGGGGATGATGGTTGGATGAGAAGTCATTATTGGCTTCTCAAAGGAAAAAAAATATTTCTGTTTCATTATATTTATTTCTTTATTTTTGATTTGTAAAAGAGTGAATGGTTGTGTTGCAGTGCGAGAAATAAAGAATTTTTTAGGACAATCTATAGACCCTCCTGCATCGGAAGGTGTGATAACGTACTCTAAGGAGACAAACCATTGGACATCGGAGTGCAGTGGATTATTTTACATCCTAACACTATATTTGCCCAATAGGGGTACTTCCACCTTTCGGATGGCGCTACGTTCTCTCTCTTTCCATATATATATATATATATATATATATATATATATATATATATATATATATATATATATATATATATATATATATATATATATATATATATATATATATATATATATATATATATATATATATATATATATATATATATATATATATATATATATATATATATATATATATATATATATATATATATATATATATATATATATATATATATATATATATATATATAGGAGGAAAGTTGCCCTCCATTGGTTATTTGAGATGTTAGAAGGAACTTTCCATCTCATTCCTGTGCCCAATGGTACACACCCTTTCGCTCTCATTCCACGGAGTAGGCTATCTTTCACACATAATAAACATTTTAAAAACAACACGCCCTTTTTTTTAAGTTGCCTTCAGAGATTACAGTCGTCTTCAAACTCCAGAAACTCAGGCAACTTATGTTTCATCCAGGAATCGTGCAAAATATATTCTCTGTAAAACCAAAAACTTTTTATCCCTTATAAAATGCAATGATCTTTCTCGTTCCTCTTCCTCATGCCCTTTCCGGTATTTTGCCAAAAATGTCAACTCTAATTTTCCTTCTTCCTATTTCCCTCCTCTAGTTTCTTCTGACGTCACAACTGCTGTTTTTTTGCCTTCATGTAAAGCTGAACTATTCTCTCAAACTTTTACCTCAAATTCAACTTTAGACGATTCCAATATTATTCCCCCTTTTTTTACCTCCTCCAACTCATTTATGCCTAAATTGTAATATCTTCTAAAGACGTCATTTTAGTTCTTTCTGGGTTTAATACTAAGAAGGCGTACAGTTCTAATGGTATACCTCTTGTGATTCTCAAAATTTGTGCTTCAGAGCTTGTTCCCTGCCTTGGTAAGCTATTTCATCTCTGTCTTTCTACTTCAATCTTCCCTTCTTGCTAGAAACGTGTGCTCATTCATTCTGTGCCGAAGAAGGGGGATCTCTCTCAGTCCTCTAACTACCGTCCCATTTATTTGACCACCGTTCTTTCTATAGTTTTCGAATCTATCTTTACCATTAGGATTAGGAAATATCTCAAATCTTCTACCC
>SEYY01022055.1:12500-15000 GCA_009176605.1 Armadillidium nasatum | reverse complement strand
AAATATTTTTTTGAAGTGTTTAACAAATGCAATTTTTAAAAATTATAATTTAAATAATACTTTGATTATTTGACAATTAAATTAATATGTAACAGCTTAAAATAATGGTAAATAAAAGTGGTAAATCACTTTCTTCGTAAAGACCTCGAGCCAAGATTCATCTTGGGATCAAATTGCTTTGACTAAAAACTAAACTACTAATAAAAAGTTATTTTATTTTTATTTGTTAGAAGTAATATTCAGATATTTTCTTAAGCACTCATGTTAAAAATATGTCATTTTTTCATAGTTCTACATTAAATTATTCGATATTAAAAAACGTGCTTCTATATATATATATATATATATATATATATATATATATATATATATATATATATATATATATATATATATATATATATATATATATATATATATATATATATATATATATATATATATATATATATATATATATATATATATATATATATATATATATATATATATATATATATATATATATATATATATATATATATATATATATATATATATATATATATATATATATATATATATATATTATATATATATATATATATATATATATATATATATATATATATATATATATATATAAGTTTACCCTGTTTTCCTTCGTACTTTTTATGAATTGTAAATTTTAAAGTTAAGCATTGATGAATGTAATATTTTTATTTTAAATAAGCCACTTTAAAAATTTCTTATTTTTAAATTTGCTTCTATCAGAAATTGTATATAAAAATGCTTAAAATATTTGAAACATCTTTCTAACAAATTACGATCACTACGATACCCCAAAATATACTGTTTTTAATGTGCAAACTTAATAAAAAATAGAATTATATGAATATTCTGACAATCCCCTATCTATCAACAACACTGTTTACTGTTTTAATGTTAAAAACAAAAAAATAAAAAAGGTTCACGGACTTCGCGAAATTGAGCTCCACACTAATAGAAATAGAATTTTATAAGTTTGCAGTAACTCTATATTAAGGTAAATTTTGATATGGCTGATTATATCGAAAATCTTCGATAAAGTCTGGCACAGTACCTTATTTCAAACTCTACCCGTAATCCCTTTTTATTTCAGCTTCGTAATCTCATACCATACTACCATCTCATTACCTTTCTCTCTCTCTCTCTCACTCTCTCTCTCTCTCTCTCTCTCTCTCTCTCTCTCTCTCTCTCTCTCTCTCTCTCTCTCACACACACACTCACTCTCTCTCTCTCTCTCTCTCTCTCTCTCTCTCTCTCTCTCTCTCTCTATATATATATATATATATATATATATATATATATATATATATATATATATATATATATATATATATATATATATATATATATATATATATATATATATATATATATATATATATAAAGTGGTAATCCAGGAGAGGAAAGTTGTTTAAAGTTTGGCAAATCCAATTGGCAATAGAAGAGAAATGAGGAAGAAAGAATCCATCTATGACAAATCTGGAAGGATTTCAAAGCTAATACTCTAGTTGCTCTTTTCACGCTATCGAATGCAGTCCAAAATGGCTTTAGAACAAAAAAAAAAGGGAAAAAGAATATAATTATAATATATATATATATATATATATATATATATATATATATATATATATATATATATATATATATATATATATATATATATATATATATATATATATATATATATATATATATATATATATATATATATATATATATATATATATATATATATATATATATATATATATATATATATATATATATATATATAGTATATATATATATATATATATATATATATATATATATATATATATATATATATATATATATATATATATATATATATATATATATATGTGTGTGTGTGTGTGTGTGTGTGTGTGTGTGTGTGTGCGTAAAGAAGAGGTAGTAACTCTGAAATACACAAACAAGCAATCAAGCAAACAAACAATGACACAAGCAAACAAAAACTATCAATTCTTCCGCAAGGACAATCATTTATTTCAAGGATTGTAAAAAAATCAGTTACGAGTTCCGCGGAGTTTCGAGTTGCGAGTTGCATGTAGAAGCAGTACATTTCTAGTCTTAGAGTTATGAGACATTACATTATAAACCCTTCAATAATTATTTACTCTAATTTCGCATATTCTTATATTAAACTTTGTCTACAAATTAGTAGGTACGATTGAATTGTTACATTAGTCATATATTTCCAAACTGAAATCAAATGACTTCTATGTGTTTTCTACAGTGCCTAGTACAAAAATTTTTAGCAAAAGCTGAATACAATAGGAAATAACAAAAAGGTTAAAACAACAAGCAAAAACCAAGAATGAATACACCTAACCATAAAAACTAAGAGTTGAATACACCAAGCAATAACAAAAAGGTTAAAACACCAATCAATTCCCAAGAATGAATACACATAACCATAATAACCAAGAGTTGAATACAACTAGAAATAACA